>CM045988.1:57347383-57515716 GCA_025175895.1 Wurfbainia villosa
GTCAATAGGGAAGTCATCCCTAAGATTGACCAAAGTAGATGCCTAGTGGCTAGGGTTTCTTAGAAACCTAGGGTGGCAACTAAGAAGGTTACAAGGGGAGTTACCCCTAGAGTTAACCTAGGCAAGACCCAAATAACCAAGGCTAATAAGCCTAGAAGGGTCATTAGGAAGGTATCTAGGGAGGTTATCCCTAAGGAATACCTAGTAAACCCTAGGGGCTCAAATAGGTTTTGGGTTCCTAAGAGCGTGATTGATTCACGCTAGATGGGTTTAGGGTGTGCCAACCTTGATTGGATGGGTAGTTAATGTAGGGTCGATCGGTGGCCGGCTAGAGGGGGGTGAATAGCCTTTATCGTAGATGGTGGAATTCGTTCATTCGTTGCTCGTCTACAAACACTATTAGCGCAAGCGGAATATACTAATATAGACAATTAAAGATAAAGCAAAGAAAGAATAGAAACACAAATGCTAACACCACAATGTAACGTGGTTCATGGCTTCGCTGCTAATCCACAGTCCGATTCGTCCAAGGTGAATCACGCCTCAAGCTTTTACTATTCTCTCCTTTGCACCAAGCTAGGTGGAGGTAACTGCTTTACACAAGAATCCACTCTTCTTACAATGGAATGAAGATTAGCACAAGTAGAAGAGTGGAAGATCTTTAGAGCACTTTGGGAGATGTTATGAGTTGAAGCATTAGGCTCCCAAATGCCCTCACCCCTTCTTTTTATAGAAGAAGAGGGTTTCTTCCCGTTGACACAGGACCAGTCGACTGATGCCTTGATCAATCGACTGATCCCGTAGCTGTTGCCCAATAATGACTTCTTCCACATTGGATTCCATCCAACGACTCCCACATCAGTCAACTGATCTTACCATTAGTCGACTAAAGGAGCTATCAGTCGAGTGTCGGAAGCGAGCACTCCATTCTGTGCTCGAAACCCATGCGACCAGTCGACTGATGCCTTCATCAGTCGATTGGTGGCCTTGCAGTCGACTGCCAATCCATGGCAGTCGTCTGTTGGCATATGAACCGGACTCGAACACTAGTCGAGTCACAGTCAACTTAGAGTAGTCGACTACCATTACATGGCAGTCGACTGGTGTCGAGAAATCCTATCCGACACTTAGCCAATTGGCCAAGTTCCACCTAAGCGCACCACCCCTTCCTAGGTTACATTCGCTCACTCTCATCCCTTGGAGTCCCTCGCCTTTGAAGTTGTCTTCATCCGACCACGTCCCTCGGATGCACCAAGAGCATGGCTTTGCAGCACCATCCTTCGCGTCTCGCCTTGAAGTTTACTTCCTCTTGCTTCACTCTAATCTCCTCGTCCGGCGGTCCCTCGGATGCTCCAAGTGCACTGCTTCCGCAAAGCCATCCTTCACCGACTCAAGGACCGAGTCATGAGAGGTAAAACTCGCCAATGCTCCATATGTGAATTACTAAGTCCTACAAGACTCCAACGCACATATCAAATCCAAACATCCTAACTTAAACCCTTTGCCACACACATCAAAACCATATCACGGGTTGATTGTCCTAACAATCTCCCCCTTTTTGATGTGTGGCAATCTGTTTAAGTTAGGTAAACATTTGATAAAAATATTAAGGTAAGAAAGCATGTAAATAAATATGATTATCAACTCTCCCCCTTAATACATGAAACTCCCCCTAAATGCAATTCTCCCCTTACTTAAACATGCATATTTCTCCCCCTTTGACACCAACAAAAATATTAAACAAAGTTTATACAAGCATGACATCAATTCTAGGGATCAAAAATTACCAAAACATGCTTTAAATCTGATAAAAGAAAGTTACTGGGCATGTTATCAGTCAATCAGTCGATCAGTCGACTGGTTCAGACTACTAGTCAACTGGCACTCTGATTTCGAAATTTCTAATTTTCGGGGTGAATTTCAGAAATGCATTAAAAATTCTAAAAAATTCAAAAAATCATGAAATTTGGGAAACATATTTATTTTAAGGTCCTTTATCAGTGAAAAATAGTCTTCCATGAAAAATCATTATATTTTCGAGAATTAGCCAAAAATCCAAAATCTTTAAAAACAACTAGGTTTTTTATCAAGTTAGTATCAATTTTAACACCTAGTTTTGCTTTAGTTTGTTTCAAAAACATGAACACACAGATTTTAAAGTAGGAAATTGTTTTGAAAACATATGAAATATCCAACCATGATCTTTGAGCAATATGTCTATGAATTAAACATAAGCCTTCCCCATGATTGGTCTATTATTGCTATTTTGACACTTTAAATGACTATCTAAATGCCATAGGCATTAGTGGACCATTTGTATCATCCTATCATCTAACTCATGCTAAGTTTTCAATCAAGGTAGCCTATAGTGAGTGTGAGATGTATCCTAAATGTATTTGTATATACTTAACCTTCAATTTCATGCAATTCTATACAAGGTTAAGTATCATCCTAACAATCCACATGATCATAAAGACATATATGAATTAATTTCACATTATGATTATGAAACAATTGTATTCATCAATTTATGATCATGCATTAGGTATGAATTATGATAATAAGTAAAGTATCACCCAAGGCATGAATTAAACCCTAATGCCCATGACTATGTGTCAAATATCAAGATCATAAATCATGATTGCAAACATATATAACAATTACATTAACTATCATGATTTAAGCATTATTATCAATTTATGGGAACATTATCATCACCCAACACTATGCTAAAAATGTATAGGTCATAAGTATCAAATAACACTTAGTGTTGAGCATGATTTAAACTATTTATGGGTGCATTATCATCACCCAACACTATTTCTAAAATTAAGTCCCACCATCCTAAGTCAACCAAAACATAAATATAGGTGAAATCCTTATGGTTGACTATCCTAGGATTTTCCTAACCCTTAAGGATGGATTTAGGAACCCAAAACAAATTCTTTCCTATGGGGTTCACTAAAAATTCTTTAGGGATCCATTTTCTAGCTATTATTTTCTTTTTATCTTGACCCATAGCAATTAAACATTTATAGGCCTTTTCATTTTTATTTTCCTTATATCCTAGGCCTTTCTTATTGAAGCTTGCCCTTTGGCTCCCTATGATCATGTTAAGGGTGTTGGAGCCTATTGTGAATTTTTCTAGGGCTTTGGTCAAATGATCTACCTTTTCCCTTAATGCCCTATTTTTATCAATACATGCATCACTAACATTAAAAGGCATATAGTTATCATGTGAGCATGCATCATCATCATTAATATCAAAACATGCTTTTTCTAATTTTTGTTCTAAGTCCTTAATTTTGTCTAGCATGCTTTTATTCTTTTTCTTAGCCCTAAATAAATCCTTAGTAAGGCTAGAAATCATGGAAACTATTTTATGGGGTGAGAGATTCATTACCATAGTCTCCATGTCTTCTTCTTCTTCGGATGAGGATGGTGAAGAAGCTCCCCCTTCACTAGAGCTCTCCTCACTTCTGCTTGATCTTTCTTGTTCGGAGGAGGAGGTGTCTAGGTCATCAAACGCCATCAAAGCAAGGTTGGTGAAAAAAGCATTCTCCTCTTCCGATGATGATGATGATGAAGAAGAGGGGTCATCCCATGTCCTTGCCTTAAGTGCTTTGGCCTTTCCTTTTTCTTTGGCCTTCTTCTCCTCTTCCTTCTTCTTGTTCCCCTTCTTCTTCTTTTCTTCTTTCTTTCTCCTCTCCTCTTTGCTCTTGTTCAAGAGGGGACAATTATCCCTTATGTGTCCCTCTTGTTGGCAATTGTAGTAAATTACCTTCCCCCTTGGTCTTCTCCTCCTATCATTAGATTTATTAAACTTAAAATTTTTCAAAGCACGTCTTACCTTCCTTACCATGTATGCTTCTTCCGTGCTATCCATGGAGGAGGAGGAGGATGCTTCATCGGAGGAGGAGGGAGTCTCCATCTTCTTCTTCCCCTTGTTGGCCAATAGTGCCACTCCCCTTTATGGTTGAAGTTTTGGCTCTTCTACTACTCCTTCGAGCCTTGTTTCGTAGAGCTCCATGGTTGAGAAGAATTCCTCCAAGGTGCTAACTTTTAGGTTCTTGGAGATGTAAAAAGAGTCCACCATTGAGCTCCATCTTGAGGACCGAGGAAAGGCATCTATAGCCTTCATTACCATATCCCGGTTGGAGAGCTTTTTCCCTACACTCGTCAAACCGGTTAGAATTTCCTTAAACCTAGAGTGTAGAGATTTTACCTTCTCTCCCTTTTCAAGTTTGATATTGGATAGTTGGGAGCGAAGGACATCTCTCCTTGCTAGCTTGGCCTCGGAAGTGCCTTCATGAATCTCTATGAGTTTCTCCCACTTCTCCTTGGCGCTAGCACATTCCCCTATCCGATTCACTTCTTGTTGGAGAAGTACATTGTAGAGGTGGTGCTTGGCCTTCGAATTTGCCAAGTACTCCTCTCTTTGTCTTTTTGTCCATCTTGTCTTCTCCAATGGCTCCCCTTCTTCATTCCTAGGTATTTCAAAACCATTTTCCATTATTAATAGAATTTCAAAATCGGTTTCGAAAAATACCTCCATTCGCTTCTTCCACCAAGCGAATTCCCCCTCGAATTTCGGCGGATGAATGTTAGAGCCGGCCATATCTTGATATAGTACTTGTAGCGGTGGTTAGTCCTCAACAAGCACCTTGGCTCTGATATCACTTGTAGGGTTGATCGGTGGCCGGCTAGAGGGGGTGAAAAGCCTTTATCATAGACGGTGGAAGTCATTCGTTCGTTGCTCGTCTACAAACACTATTAGCGCAAGCGGAGTATACTAATATAGACAATTAAAGACAAAGCAAAGAAAGAATAGAAACATAAACGCTAACACCACAATGTAACGTGGTTCACGGCCTCACCGCTAATCCACGGTCCGATTCGTCCAAGGTGAATCACGCCTGAAGATTTCACTATTCTCTCCTTTGCACCAAGCTAGGTGGAGGTAACCTCTTTACACAAGAATCCACTCTTCTTACAATGGAATGAAGATTAGCACAAGTAGAAAAGTGGAAGATCTTTAGAGCACTTTGGGAGATGTTATGAGTTGAAGCATTAGGCTCCCAAATGCCCTCACCCCTTCTTTTTATAGAAGAAGAGGGTTTCTTCCCGTTGACACAGGACCAGTCGACTGATGCCCCGATTAGTCGACTGATCCCGTAGCCGTTGCCCTATAACGACTTCTTCCACGTTGGATTCCACCCAACGACTCCCAAATCAGTCGACTGATCTTACCATCAGTCGACTGATGGAGCTATCAGTCGTGTGTCGGAAGCGAGCACTCCATTCTGTGCCCGAAAACCTTGCGACCAGTCGACTGGTGGTCTCGCAGTCGATGCCAATCCATGGCAGTCGACTGTTGGCACTTAAACCAGACTCGAACACTAGTCGAGTCACAGTCAACTTAGAGTAGTCGACTACCATTACATGGCAATCGACTGGTGTCGAGAAATCCCATCTGACACTTAGCCAATTGGCCAAGTTCCACCTAAGCGCACTACCCCTTCCCGCGTTACATTCGCTCACTCTCATCTCTTGGAGTCACTCGCCTTTGAAGTTGTCTTCGTCCGACCACGTCCCTCGGATGCACCAACTGCACGGATCTGCATCGCCATCCTTCGCATCTCGCCCTGAAGTTTACTTCCTCCGACTTCACTCGAATCTCCTCGTCCGACGATCCCTAGGATGCTCCAAGCACACGACTTTCGCAAAGCCATCTTTCACCGACTCAAGGACCGAGTCATGAGAGGTGAAACTCGCCAATGCTCTATGTGCGAATTACTAAGTCCTGCAAGACTCCAACGCACTTATCAAATCCAAACATCCTAACTTAAACCCTTTGCCACACACATTAAAACCATATCACGGGTTGATTGCCCTAACAGTTAACTCAACCATGGCAAAGGTGGCACTTTAGGTCATTTTCAAGGTTATGGGTACCTTGGAAATGTGTTTTGATTATAATTCCAAAATATTTTAGGATGTGCCAATATTAATTAAGAAGTTTGATAAATCAATCAAATTTGCACAACTTAGATCTAGAGGTCATAGTGTGCCATTTTGGGTTTTTGACACACTTGGGAGAAAAGTGACAATATGGCAAAATATACTTAATTATATCAAATGGAAACTAATATCAAATTTTAGGTATTATTATACCTATAAATTTTATTCGCCAAGCCTTATTTTCCATATAACATGCCATGACATTATGTTTATTTTTATCATTTAATATGTCATGATCATGTTTAGGATTAAGGACTAATGTCATGTGTTTTTAGATTATATCATATGCCATGACATCATGATCATTGGCCATGCTTAATTATTTCTATCATTTATGCCATGATCATTCATGCATTTAATTTGATTAAAATTGATTCAAGGACAATGACATGACTTGAAGCCCCATTTATAAGGGAATCAAGTAGAGTTGCCTTAGAAAAATGCATGATGCCTTAGATTAGAATAACCAAAACCCACATCTCACATTAAATTAACATATATGTGTATTTATACACCCTAGATACATGTGAGATGCTAGGATATGAGTTAAGTTCAAGGTGCATAGTTTTTGCATCTAGATGAACTAAAACTCATCTTATTTCATTGGTGGATCATTGGGAAAGCTTGTGTACAAGTCATGTACATTGAGCCCAAGGAATATGATCCAAAATAAGGTTTTAAAAACATTTTAAAATCTTTTTAGAAAACCTTGGTGAAATCTATCTTTTGATAGCAATCACCATTGATGAAGTTGATACAAAGTGAGCTAAAACATTGAAGTTTTTCTTCACTTTTGAACTTTGTATCAATTTTGATATTTTATGGGTAAAATATTTTTCTATCAATTTTGATCCATTGTATTGGTCGTAAGTATTATACGTATAAATTTTCATAATTTTTTGATATACGTATAATTATTTATGAATTCTCAAAATCAATTTATGATAACTAAAAATCAGATTTTTTAGTTATCAGTCGACTGCCCTTGGTGGTAGTCGACTGATGTGCAAGGCAGTCGATTGATTTCTGAAGGACTCGACTGGCAGGCTAATTTCGGAAAAAACAAGGTTATTTAGCCCATTTTCAGCCATGGTAAAGTTCCCTACCACTCCTAACCCTAGGATATGCTTTGGGAAGTATTATAAAGGGTGAATATCCATTGGATATGGATTAGGAGAGGTGTTAGGATGATGTATCAAATTTAAGGTGTGGAGAGTTCATGTTTGAACTTTGAACCTTATTTTTGATGGGTTAGAGTTCCTATTGGCTTAGGGACTTCCCAAGGATATTATTAGTGCAATGGTCAAGGGGAAGCAAGCCTTTAGGGGGAGGTATCCATCATGGGATGATGGATGGTATTTTTCCTCATGAGGAGGAAAATGGGAATTTTGAGATACTCAATTTGGAAATTGGGAGAGTTTATAGGATTGCCTCTCTTGAGTGATATGAGACTTATCACTAGGAAGATGGTAGACATCCTAGGTATTTTTGGACCAAGGGGGAGATTGTAAGATCTCATTGGGACATGAGACATTGACCTTCTTGTAGAGAACCTTTTTGATGTATGTCAAAAAGGGGGAGAAATTGAAATTACCAATTTGGTTAATTGGTAAGGTAACTTGAGTTAGTGTTCTAACTCAAAGGTATGTGTCTTTTGTCAAACATCAAAAAGGGGGAGATTATTGGTGCAATCGACCCAGGTCACGATTGATCGGACTCGAGTTTGACTCGAGTGATGTTTTGATGTTTGACATAGAGAGTTGATATTGATGTTTGACATTGATGTCCTATAATGTTTTGGGGAGATTGTTGATACAATTGACCCAGGTTATGATTAACCGGACTCGAGTTTGACTCGAGGAGACTTTGATGGTTGACTAGGGTTGACCATGTGATTATTGGAAAGTCGAACATGGGTTGGCAAGGGAAAGTCCAAGCTTGAGTCTTGCCATTTGAGAAGTCCAAGGGGTTTGATATTGGCGACGTAAAGTCCAAGCGGGAGTCTTGGCAGCATAAGTCCAATGGTTGGTGGCGTAAAGTCCAAGCAGAGTCTTGGCAGTGTAAGTCCAATGTGCCTTGACGGGGTAGACACCATTAGCATGACATAGCCGATGAAAGCACCTGAAGACTAGTGCATGGATGAATAAGTCATGGATGACTTGGAGGGATCCGAGAGGCATGAGGCTAACGGAGGTGGCTAGAAAGCTTAGGTCTAGGCTAAGGGTGGTCTAGCAAGTATGGGGGAACCATACTTGGGTTAAAATCTCATGTTTGAGGTGTGCTAGTCGGCTGGTGGCATGTGGCAGTCGACTGGTGTGAGTCAACTAGGGTTTGACTGCGGGAAGTGTCCCAGTAGTTGATTGCCAGAGGTGGGCAGTTGATTGCTGGCTCGAGCAATCGACTAATCGTGTGATCATTCGACTGGTGCTCGAGAATTTGGGCATAGAATGGAGTCGAGACTCGACTGCGGGGGTAGCAGTCGAGTGAAGACTCCATCAGTCGACTAATGGGTATGATCAGCCGACTGATGATGGATCCATTGGATTTTTCTAGCGTGGATCTAGCTGTTGTCTCACGACAATAGTGGCATCAGTCCACTGATGGTCCTGAGCAGTCGACTAATCGGCGATTTCTAGCCAAGGCAGTAGCTTTAAAGGGAGCTTGTGGAGGAGGAAATCACTAGCGTTTCTTGAGAGCTTTTGGGGTGATTTGTTGCTGCAAATCAGGGTCTCCAAGTGCAAGTCGAGAAACCAAGCATTCAAGCAATCAAAAGCAAAGTGTTGTAAAGTTGTCTTTGTTTGTATTTCGTATTTGTATTGTATATTGCTTGTATTTATCTCTTACTGTTGTAAGATCAGTTGTACGAGGTTTCTCTACCTCCAACTTGTGTCGAGAAGGAGTGTTTATTAGTGGTGTATGATTGGCATCGCTAGAGCTCTTTAGAGCTTGATCCGTAGAGTAGGAACCGTTCAGTTCCAAACCATATTATATGATTGTGTAATTGTGTGTTTGTATTTGTGTTTATTTTATTTCCATTGTGCTAACACGAATTGTAGACAAGCACACAATTGAAATCCATCGACGTATTGAATCGATGCTATTCACTCCCCCCTCTAGCGGTCACAAATTCTCTACACGACATAGGATCTCAATAGATTGTCCAATGTCTGAATGATACACTCAGACTGTCCATCAGTCTGCAGATGAAATGTTGTACTGAGTCGAAGCTCTGACCTTATGGTCTGCTGAAGACTTTATCGAAATCGTGAGGTAAATCGTGAATCTCTATCAGATATGGTACTCAAAGGTACTCTATGCAGCCTTATAATCTCTCGACAGTACAACTCTGCCAGATGATCCAATGAATCCATTCCATTAATGGAAAGGAAATGGGTGGATTTAGTTAATCGATCCATGGTCACCCAAATCGCCTCATTTCCTTTACGGGTTCTCGACAATCCCGTAACAAAATTCATAGTGATATGCTCCCACTTCCATTCTGAAATTGAAATTTCCTGAAGTAACCCAGCGGGTTTCTGATGTTCAGCCTTCACCTGTTGGCATACTTGATGTGAGCAAAACATATAGGGTTTTAGGAGTAGTTTTCGCTCACATCTTATTTCATTTCATCTTAGTTTCATGCATATGTTACTTTGTTTTGCATGCATTTCCTATTTTCTGGTTCGGAGATTTTCTCTTTGTACTTTTGTGTGCAGGATAGCATTCCGAGGGAAAAGGTGCACTTTTGGAGCAAAAGAAGAGCATTTTGCAACTAGATGCAGAAGAGGACACGGCCAGGGCATGTGGCTATACATGGTCATATCCAATGAGCGAGATCAACCACCCCAGGGTCACACACGGCCTGGCCGTGTGGTGGCCCAGCAAATTGACGTGACTAGGATTTTTTCTAGATTTTGCAGCGATCCAATGTGATGTCAATATAAGGAGAGCTCCGCCCAAACCCTAGGGGGGAGGCACGATGGCTAGGACGACACACCGAAGCCCTAAAAAGCTTTGGGAACTCGCAACGGGGAGGAAGAACACCGCCGGAGATCCAAGTTCTGCACGTTAACGCCGCAGAGAAGGCCACATCGACATTGTAATTTCTTGTTCTTGCATTTTATTTATGATTAATTCGAACATGAATATGCCTTGTGATTCTCCTCTCCTATCTATGGAGTAGTACCTTCGATTCTACGATTAGGGAGTAGCTTGTGTGTGTATGATGTTGGTGCAGGGGCACCAGATAGTCGAACCTGTGTTTTGATTATGGCAAAGACACAAAGTTAAGTTTACATCGTTATCTCACGAGCTAAATCGAGTGTGTAGAAAAGTACTAAAGCTAGAGCTGAAGGCTAGCGACACCCGGAGGAAGCCGCGGTAGTCGGGAGACACTCGAGTGACTTCGGAGGGAGCCAAAGGAATCGAGTGGAAGGCCGGAAGCGAGAGCTACAAATTAAGTATCGAGGTAAGCTCGTGTGTGTGAGAGATGGTATGGTCGTGTCCTCTTTACGGGGATGACCTTAGGCGACGATCCGACTAAGACTTCCTGTGGAAGGTCTAGGTCGAGATCGGACGGTTGGAAACCGTCACATTTATCATTTTTCGAGCAAACCTCTTATTGCAGGAAAGTGGCGGTGTGATCGGCTAGCTGGACATTAGGCGATCGATTGTATCGGTTGGTGATGAGAGAGGCATCGATCGATGGCGGCGAATCGACCTTTGCGCTAGGTCAAAGCGGATAACGTTGTGTGGCGACCGTGATAAAATTTTGGACAACTCCGTGATCCGTTCCGAAAAAAGAGGAGACAAATTCAGAGGCCAAAATCTATAAAAGGAGGGGAGGATTCCATCTCCAAATCACATCAAGATTATTCATCAAGTGCTCCTACAACGCCAACGCTCCAACACCGTCATAACGCCGACGCGACGACAACCTCATATCTTCTTCGTCGGCAGCAACATCTAGTAATTTATTTTAATATTGTATTCATTGCTTTTATTCGTAACGAGGTGAGGTAGGCTTGTTGCCTCATCCTCGTATTCCCGGATTTTGTGATCATTGTCTCCTACCTCCAACGAGGAGGAGACGTTATAGTGCTTTGCCCTCCGTACGCGGTCTAGGACCGATAGGGCCTTGGAGTAGCAACTGCTGGGTTGTGAACCAAGTAAAATAAATGTGTCATTTTATTTTCCGCTGTGGTTACTTATTTACTTGTGTCTCAACGAACGAATTCGACGAAAGATTTACGATCGCTATTCACCCCCCCTCTAGCGATGCTTCTCGATCCAACATATGACATGTTACTACAAATTGAATTCTATTTTTGAGTTTGAATTTGCAATTGGGAATTGTTTATGCGAATATCTATGTGTATTTGGTTTTCTACCTATTGTGCTTAGGTGATATGAGGGGTGACAACCCTCGTATCTAAGATTTAGAGGATTTATACAAGGAACCTAGGGGTAAACCTGATCTCCTATAACCATGGGTAGAAGGATGCGATAGAACTGGAAACGGTTCGTCGCAGGGATTGATTTGACATCCTCATACCGCCTATCCCATCCTTGTAAAGCAGAGATAGCTTCCGATAGATACGGTGGCTCATTGGGAGTGTATGATGTCCCTTCCACAAGACCATAATTACACATTTAGACAACGCCCAGTTGATAGCATGTTTTGCGACACACAAGCGAAATCGAAGTCCTAGAATCTCTTTTAAAGATCTCACGACAAGCTCCTTTCTTCCTCCGTGTGACACCGTACTAGAGTTTAGTTCACCGATAACCCTCGCAATCGTAACTCTTTAGATTTGACTTCCGAATAATAACACCACTGAACAAATCGATACTCGAATCCCAATCCATGTGGGATCAATAATCATTTATTACTTGATGACATCCGTGCACATGCGGGCATTGAGCGCGAGTGCGCGCTTCGAGTCCTCGATGGTATCCATCGCGAGATTTGAGGTCGCGTTCGCGCGCATCAAGTTTTTAGCACCGTTGCCAGGGACAAATCGATTCGATATCGAATCGAGAAGTGGAAAATTGGATCGGACTTAGGATTAGATTTATTTACTTGTTTAATTTTATTTTTAGTTTTCTTCATTTAATTTAGTTTTATATTTTCCATATTTAGATTTAGTTTTTATTTTTATTTTTATTTTAGTAGTAGTTTTCTATTTCCTTATTGCCTCATTGATTTTGTTAGCTAGATTTGTTTATTTCCTGTTTCTAGAATTAGGTAGCACTCCTAATTTTTGTGGCTCAGTTCTTCGTATGCTTAGACTTAGGATCGAAAGGCCGGATTCCGATCGACATAGAAATCGAACGAATCTATCATCACCGGGGAGCAGAACAGAAGAGGATGGAGGATCAAGCTACATCCGAAGTACATATAGGTAGCTGACCTCTATGGGATTACGCAGCTCCTAGCGCTAGAGGATTTAGGCCGAGTATAGGTGGAACATCCATTTCGGCAAACAACTTTGAACTGAAACTAGCACTTATACATATGGTCCAGTAGAGTCAATTCGGGGGAGCTACGACTGAAGACCCGAACAAGCGCCTAGAAACATTTCTAGAAATCTTCTCAACAATGAAGATGAATGGAGTCCCTGCAGACGCGATCCGCCTGAGCCTATTCCCGTTCTCATTGTGGGATAAGGCTAAGGCATGGCTTCACTCCCTGCCTTCGGAAAGCATCACTACATGGGAGCAATGTGAGCAGCAGTTCCTGAACAAATACTTCCCACCAAGCAAGACTGCTCACATGCACCATCTTATCACAAGCTTCTGTCAGAAGGAGGGGGAGTCCCTATTCGAAGCTTGGGATTGCTACAAGAGGCTACTCTACCAATGCCTCCACCTTGATTGGAAAGGTGGTTGGTGATCCATATCTTCTACAATGGGATCACGTATGCCACGAAGATGTCCCTAGATTCTGCTGCAGGAGGAGCACTTATGAATAAGACCATAGAGGAAGCAGAGGAGCTGATAGAAGAGATGGCCCAAAACCACCATTAGTGGGCTTTCGAACGTGGTCAACCAACTCCTGTAGTGGGACGATATGCTGTTAATTCCCTGGACCACTTAACAGCAAGGATGGACACGCTTAGCAGACATTTTGACTCTTTGAATTCCACATCTACATGCGCGACCATTGATTTTGGAGAAGGAGCAGTACCATATCAAGAGGACAACTATGGAGGACAAGGAACCTTAGAAGAGAAGATTGAGCATGTTGATGCAGTTGGGGACTACAATCTAAGGCCCAACAACCCATACTCTAGTGCCTAGAATCCCGGATAGAGGAATCACTCAAATTTCTCCTATAAGAATAACTCGAGAAACTTCCAACCGTTGGGAGGGTATGGGTAGCAGCAGGGCAATGGGCAGCAGCAACAACAGAAGTCTAGACTGGAACTGATGATGGAATACTTCATTGCTACCCAAACAAAGGTCAATGCAGAATTTCATCGCCAACATCAGAAATATGAAGAGTCACTCAGAGACTTGAAGGCCACTGTAGACGGTCTTGCAAGTCACACAAGAATGTTGGAGACACAAGTGACCCAGATAGGCCAAACTGTGTCGAAACCTATAAAGAGCTCTCCGTCATTACTCGAGTGGAGTCAAGCTAAAGAGGAAGGAGTGGGGCAGAGTAGCAAATTCACCAAAGGGTGTGCAACCATGATTTCCACCCTACCTGACCAAGCTGAAATTGAAGACAAGATTCCACCACAGCTTGAGAACCTCGGTGAATTTGTTATCCCCTGCTCAATTTATGGGGAAAGCTTTGATGAAGCACTGTGTGACCTGGGGTCATTAGTAAGTGTGATGCCCTATGCATACTATATGAAGATGGGACTAAATGGGCTCCAACTAGTGAATCTTGGTATTCGTATGGAGTATGACTTAGTCAAGGAACTCATTGGCTTGTTAGCACACGTGCCTGTGGTTGTCGAGAATTTCGTGATACCCACGGACTTCATCATACTAGATATAGGACCCAATCCCCAGAATCCCATCATTCTAGGAAGGCCTTTTCTGGCGACTGCGGGGGCGTGCATAGATGTTAAGGCACACCAGATCTCCCTAAAGGTAGATGGGGAGATCATCCTCTTTAGCCTTTCAGAGTGTAGAGCCCCGTACCTAGACGACTTCACTTTCAGTAGAATAAAGTCGGGGCCACAAGATAAAGATTCCGAGACAGATGAATGGAGGTTCATTGAACCTCCATACCCAAGTTGATAAAGGAGTGCGGTCGAGCTAAACGACCTTAAACAAAGCGCTTCTTGGGAGGCAACCCAAGTTTAGTTTTTAGGTTTCTCTTTGATAGTATTGAATGCATTTAGTTAATTTGAACTTTGATTTTTATTTCATTTAGCATTAGGATCAGAAGAGAACTTTGTTAGGCAAAAATAAAATCAATATTAGCTTGCACGGCGAAGCGTGTGAGAAAATTCGGACCGTTGTACAAAAAGGGGAGAAAAAAGGGGACACACAGCCTAGCCGTGTGTTTTCCCATGGCCGTGCCCGACCAACCCGAGGCACACATGGCTTGGCCATGTGTTTTCACATGGTCGTGTCTCGCCAGGTTAAATAGGGTGAGCCGTGTGTTTTCACCCCATTTGCGCCGTGTGCTTCTATTTTCCTTGCCCTAGCCATGTGGATTCTTCTTTCCCACCACCTAGAAGCTTTTCCAACCTTCAAGGAAGCCAAAAGAAGCTAGGATGAGGAGGACCAAGCAAGTGGCATCTCGATCCGGTGCTTCGGAGCGACGAGCAAGGAGAACAAACGCCCCTCAAGCTCTGGAGGAGGGTAACGCTCTACCAACCCTTCTTTTTCGCAACAATGAACATAGAGATAGATATAATACACTTTCTACTCATAAACTCACTGCTACTAGATACCTTGATGAAGATTTGCTAGTCTTTAGGGTTGTTGGGTGACATTCAAGCCCTATTTGCAAAAATGGGGTGGGAAGAGATAATGGGAATAAGACACCCAATCTACCCTAGGATAGTTCTAGAATTTTTGAGTTCCTTAGAGGAAGAAATTTTAACGGGAAGAGAGAGCGAAGAGGGTAGGATAAATTTTAGGATATTTAACATTGAGCATGAATGGACCCTCCACCAATGGAATTCATGCTTTGGCTTGCCGAGTGGGGGAGAGAGAAGACTTCCTATTGGGTTTAACTCTCAGATATTTTTGATCGAGTTGACAAGGGAGCACACCAAAGCATTTGCCATAAGAAGGGGTACTATTACACTTCATTAGAGAGTATAGTGGGGAGCCCTAGGATCCACCTAGGAGTGTGCATGGCGATGAAGATGATTGTGAGAGGACACTCCTTATGCCTTGTAAGAAAAAATATGATGGCCCTTAGGCTCCCCGACCCTGATCGTACCACCATCACCATGTGCGCCAACTGTCGCTTGGACCTGATAATGGAGTCCCCACCACACGAGGGACCATCCACATCAACGCCCATCTCCCCCCCTTTACATCACTCTCCCTCCAGTCCACACATGCATAGGAGCCCACCTAGTCCACGTCGACATGAGCCTGCACCTACACCACCACCTTTTTATACTTTTAAGCAGGATGTAGGTACATCGGCTTATGATTTCTCAGAGTTCTGATCGCGTCTCGACGATATATATGCTGAGCAGCAGACACAGAGGCAGCGATGGGAGGAGCAGAGCGCCTACACGCAGGCGGAGTTCTAGGGCTTTCGGGAGAACTTCCAGTAGGCTGAGGAGTTCTACGACGAAGCCCACATCTACTTTCAGGAGGAGGCTGCCCATCGCCAGGACGAGGCCGCCTACTGCCAAAAGATGTGCCAACACATGCATGCCCAGCAGGCATAGTGGGCTAGGGAGGAGGAGCATCGAGTAGCCCCTGCATCCACCAGCTCTCAGATCGACTACATGTACATGTGGCATCAGCAGCTCAACAGCAGGTTCTCCCAGGATCCCGAGATGTCGAGGCTTCCAGACTTTCCACCTCGTCCACCATACTAGAGGTATACTTTCATTCAAGTCTGGGGGGTACTTCAAATTTTATTTTGTTTCTAGCAGTAGTTTCTTTCCTGATATTTGCATCATTGTTGGCATTCATTTGTTCATGAATATGTAGTTGAGTTTCTTTCAACACTTAATTTTTGTTATCTGTAAAGCTGCTTCAGTAGTATTTTTAGAGTTTTTTTCATGAGTTGTTTCCATGAGTAGTATAACTTCATTTACCTCATGGTATTTCGTTTTGTTGGCTTTGAATGGATATTCTAGACTTACACTGGTTAGCTTCTATTTTTACACCTACACATGTCGAACATTATGAAAGGGAGAGTCTAGTACATACCTAGTTATGATTCATCTCAGTAGTCTAGTACTTTGGAATCCATAGGTGACCCTAAGACTAGCATTTTAGTTACTGGAGATGCTCAGATTATGTAAGCCCATTCGGAAAAATCAAAATCCCAATGAGCCGAGAAAAAATAAAAGAAAGAAAGGAAAAGAAAAAGAGGAGAAATAAGAGAGAGAGAGAGAAAAAGAAATGAAAAAGAAAAGAAAGAAAAAAAGAGAGATATTATGAGGGATAAAAAAATAGTTGTTGTGGGTGGAAATGATTAGGTGCCCCTTTGAGACCGAGTTAGGTTACTAGGGAAACACCTACCAATTTCTCTCAATACCGAGCATGCCTTTGAGACTTTGTGCTAGATCTAGGGAACGACCCTCGCTTTGGGCAGGTAAGTGCCTAAGAGCCGGAGACCTTAGGAAAGCTATAGGATGACGACTTAACTCACTATAGAACGAGTATTCCCTAAGAATGATTCGCTTGGCACGAGAACGAGGAGGTAATTTACACTACAAAAAAAATCCTTTTTTGGCGACGAATTTTGCAACGAAAAAATTTTCGTTGCAAACAATTCGCCGCAAAATTCTGCAACGAAAAAATAAATTTTGTCGCCAAATTGCAATGAATAATTATTTCGTTGCAAAATTCGTCGCCCAATTTGGCAACGAATAAATGTTTTCGTCGCCAATTAGGCGACGAAAAAGACAATTCGTCGCAAATTTTTGCGACGAATAACACTTTTCGTCGCCGAATTTGGCGACGAATAATTATTTTCGTCGCCGAATTCAGCGACGAATTACACATTCGACGCTAAATTAGCGACGAATAAAATTTTTCATCGCCAAATATGCGACGAAAATTTTATTTGTCGCAAAAATCTCCTATCCACTGCCGGGCAATATAATGAAATTTGGCGACGAATATATTTTTCGTCGCAAATTTGGCGACGAAATATTATTTTCGTCGCCAAATTGGAGACAAAAAATAAATTCATCGCCAAATTCTGATGAACGGAATTAACAAATAAAATTAAATTTGGCGACGAAAAAAAAAATTCGTCGCCAAATTCTGATGAACGGAATTAACAAATAAAATTAAATTTGGCGACGAATTTATTTTCGTCGCCAAATTTGCGACGAAAATAATAATTCGTCGCCAAAAATTTAACTAGCATGATCGATTAATACATCACGACTCTAGCGTGACTCGTCGATCACGATCTACGACGCTCGTGAGTTGTCTGAGATGGCAAATGATCGATCATATCCATCACCGACCGCTCAAGAGTCGATTGGTCATCACCACTAAGGGTTCTCAGAATCAAGAGCAAGACATCGATGATCGCCATTATCTACACAATGATCGATGGCAAAAAATTTTGGCAGTCGAGTGAATGTCTACATCAGTCGACTGATATATATAAATTTGCAACAAAAATTGTATTTTCATTGCAAATCTGGAGGAAAAAAAATTTACAAATTAATATTTTTTCAACCATTTCAACAAACACACAACAATATAAACACAATTATACAACAAACAATAATATGGAAATCAAACCAATTTATACAGATAACAAACATCTAAATTAAAGGTCTACCGTATGTATCATTATCATCCGGCAACAGTTAAATATGACAAACTTATAAAAACATAAATATGACATATGTCATAAGTCAAGAAGCTAACAAATAAACTTTCACAAATACAGTCAAAGATAATCAACATCATCACCATCGTCATCAAAAAACACATCATCATTTTCTCCATTACAGGGATCAGGCGGAGGAGGAGTAGAGCTAGAAGGAGGAACTTGATTTGAGCTAGACGGTAACTGAAGATGTTGCATAATAAACATTTGTTGCCTTTGAACTTCGTTCATCTTTTCATTTAAGTCTTGAACTTTCTGAGCGTTCTGTCTCGATTCAGTTTCCTTCTGCGCTAGTAAATCTCTCAAATGATTAACCTCTTCGGTTAATTGAATAACTTGGGCCTTTGATGCTGGAGAGGATGAAGAAGAAGCACCAGGGACTTTATAGGATCGACTCAAAGTGCCGAGTCCAAGTATTCTTCCACTTTTTGGTCCTCCAGATGCTTCGAGCCATAAATTTATATTGCTAACAGATGGCTCCGATTCGACTCCATCCTCACTTGCTCCCGAATTTCTTTGTGAAAGTTCGTCGTATTTCTCCTATTGTGAAAGAAAAAAGAATTAAATATTAACATAAGAAAATTAAATTTTTACAATCACACACCTTTATTGTTCTAGCTCTTTCACCACTCCATGTTTTATCCTTTTTTTGAAATGTACGGGTGAAAGTGTTAATAAATAATGGCTCTGTTCCCGTCTCCTTGGCCTAAACAAAATAAATAGTTAATATGTATAAATTAGTGAGTATTAGATTATAAAATCATAAATTGAAAGTACTCACCAATCGATGTCTATGCTCATCGATATTTATGGATCCTCCCGATATCATACGCGGCATATAACGGAGTTAAAATTCTGATTTTGCTTATTCTGTTCACTCCTCCGCTTACTTTCATCAGATCTCTAATGTGCAACAATTTTATTCCAATTATCCTCAGTTATACAGTGGGGTTTCTTATATCTAGTTTTTGCATGATTTAGTATGTTTCGAATATGATCACCATATTTTTTCTTAAAAATCCTCCTAATCTCTAGTGTTTCAGTCTCCTCCCAAATAAATACCCGCTGCATTGATCGAAAATAAAAATTTATTATATTAACTGCAATTTCATATACTAAATAATGAAATAAATTACCTTGAACTCATTCCACCACAAAACTTTAATATCTTCCGGTGTGCTTGTATAAGTCATAGAAGCGCCGCCCCAATGATTATTCACTATTTTATTCACCTCGTGAATAACATGTACAGAATTTGTAAATCTAACAAAAACCAAAAACAAACTCTGTTATATACTTTTAAAAAAAAAATTTATTTTATTAAAATTTTAATATAGATATTATAAAACTTGAATACTTACGAGTCTCCTCGCGGAGATATAAACTCTATCGTATCTTCCCTCTCCACAAGTGTTTGTTGTAACGGGGAAGAAACATTAGTAGGTATATGTTGCGAATCAGAGGATCGTGCAACTGGGGAAGAGGTGGAGGGCACATTTCCTGCAAGAGCATCAGAATGTGCGGGTGCTGAAGCAGAGGAAGACTGTGATCTTCCATCACTAGTACGTCTATGACCGCCACGTCGAAACTAACAATTATTATTATTAGAAGAATATTACAGGGAAAACAAATGTAGTTGCATATTAAATTATTAATAGGAAGAATATGAAAATATTACCATATTCATAGCAACTGGATGACCCTAAATAAAAAAAAGTTCATTAGCATATCAAATATATAGATTTTCGAATAACATAGTAAAATAAAACACAAATGGTATTCAATAAATTAAAAGGTAAATTACCAATAATTAGAAATCGAAGTCTGCAATAAAATTTTTGGCCTGATAATGCATCTAATCGTTATCGTCATCGTCATCGTCATCATCATCGTTATCGTCATCGTCATCGTCATTGTCATCGTCAGCGTCATCGTCATCGTCATCCTCATCCTCATCATTGAAATCTTCATCTTCATACTCATTCAGTTCACTTGCATCAACGTCTATTACAATCCCACTGGGATCTCGTAACGTTGAAATATTATACTCTTCGATATGAAATGTATTGACAACTTCATCTTGTTGATAGGCTATGTCCTCCCAATGTTCCTCAATTTTATTATGTGCTTTGGTTTTACAAACTGCCCACCAATCACTTTTGTCTCATCTCATACTAGGATATGAAGCATAAAATACTTGAATCGCTTGCTGTGCTAATACAAATGGTTCGTACATCTTGTATATTTTTTTTGTAGTTAATTTCAACCAAATTAAACTGTGGATGCACCCTCATGCCTTTGATAGGGTCAAACCAATGACACATAAATAATATAACTCGTAAATCTGAGCCTGGATACGCTACCTCTAAAATTTCATCCAGCAAATCGTAAAATTCATTCCTTGCACCTCCATCAATAGATGACTGAACACAAACTCCACTATTCATTGTAGTTTTTCCAGTTCCATAAGCTTGAGTATGAAAATTATATCCATTTATGAAATATGCTGGCCAAGTTTTAACCATTGAATTTGGACCCCATGACAGATTGTTTATTAGGTCTTGCTCAATGTGACAGTGATTATCATGAACCTAAAGTAAAATCAATATGTGTCATCAGACAAGATTTATCAAATTTAATATCATACACTACTTACTTAATTTTTGAACCATTGTGCAAATTCTTCATCACGTAAATTATTAAACTCATGCCTGAAGCTGAATATAGAGTTTGAAAAATCCTACAATATAATTAAATAAAACATGAACAATATTTTAGGATATACAAAATGTTTAATATAACTAATATATACTTACTCGAAATATGATGTTACTTCTGGACAGTTCAATAAAATATATGTATGGGCTGCTCACCACTCGGTACCAGTTAAGTATCTACTTGTACAAGATCCACTTGGTCGACCAAGGTAATTAAAAATTGAGAATGCCCTCAAATTTGGATCAACGGGACCCTCATCGTTTCTTCCTGCTTTCCGACTCTTGCATTGAACATGAGGTTCAAAGTAATATGATGCAAAAGTTGTAACTTCCTCCATAATATAAGCATTAACTATAGAAGCTTCGACATGAGCTTTATTTTTCACTTTTTTTTTCAAGTGATAGAGGAATCTAAAAGTAATACAATAAAATTTAGTAGCAAATAAATTAGACTAGAGTTGACCAAATGAAATAACAACGACAAAAAAGCTAAAAAAAAAATCACCTTTCAAACGGATACATCCATCGAAATTGAACAGGACCTCCAACTTTAGCCTCATATGGCAAGTGAACCAAAATATGTTCCATCGAATCAAAAAATGCCGGTGGGAATATCCTTTCTAAGTTACACAAAATAATCGGAATGTCTCTCTCTAATGTCTCTATGTGTGAATGACTCAGTACTGTCGAGCAAATATCATGAAAGAAAATGCTTAATTTGGTAATTGCACCCCATACAAAATTTGGTAACAGTTCCTTCAAAGCAATAGGAATTAATCTTTCCATGAATATATGACAGTTATGACTTTTAAAACCCATAAATTTGCATTCCTTCAAATCAACGCATCTACCAATATTTGAGACATAACCATCAGGAAATTTTAAAGATTTCAACCATTCACAAACAATTCGTTTTTGATCCTTATTCAATGTATAAACTGATTTCGGTTTTGGTCCCCTACTATTTTCATCAACATCAAGGGTAGGTCGGTTACATATGAGATGCAAATCTTTTCTTGCATTCAGATTGTCTTTTGTTTTTCCATTTATATCCATCACCGTATTTATCATATTTTCAAAAACATTCTTCTCAATATACATTAAATCAAGATTGTGGCGAATCAAATTATTCTGCCAATACGATAAATCCTAAAAAATACTGTGTTTTGTCCATTTATGCGTAATTCCATAGTCATATGTTGTGACATTGGGGTCTTCAATAACAGATGGAAAGTTAAGCACTCTTTGCCATAGAGTTTGACCCTTGAATCTGATTAGTGGAGGTGTTCTTTCAATTCTATTATTAGTAAATTCTTCTTTATTTCTTCTGAATTTATGATTTGGCGGTAAAAATTGTCTATGACAATCAAAATAACTCGGTTTCTTTCCGTGTTTCAATCTGAATGACTTTGATCTCTCCATACATATTGGACATCCTAAAATCCCCGCAGTACTCCAGCCCGATAACATCCCATAAGCAGGAAAATCATTTATGGTCAAAAGAAGTGCAGCTCTCATAGTGAACAACTGATTAGTATGGACATCATACGTGGAAACACCCACGTCCCATAGTTGGATCAACTCGGCAATCAACGGTTGCATGTACACATCTATTAACTTCTTCGGATTATGAGGGCCAGGCACAATCAATGTTAAAAACATATAAGGTGTTTTCATACACATACCAGGAGGAAGATTGTACGGAGTTACAATAATTGGCCAGCAAGAATACATTCTTCCTGATTTGCCAAATGGAGCAAACACATCAGCACATAGACCCAACCTAATATTTCGGATCTCATTTGAAAACTCAGGATATGTTCGATCAAAATTTTTCCACGCCTCTGCATCAGATGGATGACACATTAGCCCATTCTCTGTTTCATGATTTGCATGCCAAGTCATGTGTTCAGCAGTCACCTTTGAAGCATAAAGCCTTTGCAATCTAGGAGTTAAAGGCAAATAGAACATTTGTCTGAATGATTTTAACCGCTTATTATGATTTGATCTCGTGGTACTCTTGTACCTACTTTGACTACAGAATTTGCAAATCTCAAAATTTACATTATCTCCCCAATATAGCATGCAACCATTTCTACAAACATCAATTCTTTGCACCGGAAGACCCAAATCTTTTATAAGTTTTTTCATACTGTAAAAATCATTCGGTATTATGTGATCACGCGGCAATACTTCTCCAATAGCTTGAACAAAATCATTAAAACATTCTTCTGACACATTATGCTCAGCTTTAACATTCAACAATCTTGCGGTGAGAGATAATTTTGTGTGACTGTCACAACCGGACCACACGGGTTCATCTGCAGCTCTCAATACTTCTTGAAATTTTATATATGGCTCATTGTGCACATTTGCATTACCACCAGTAATTTCTACCTCCTCCAATGGTGTTGAATCATTATTATACATGTGTTCAAATGCTTGAGGATACCTAGAGCTTGTCGCGTTTGGTTCCCTATTCAAATTATGACCAATTGCATCAACTATCATCCTCTGGTACGGATTGCATTGATCGTAATATACTTGCTCTCCACTAACTGTCCTTTGCATTTTTCGTTCAACCTCTTCATCGGATATAAACGGTTCACCACGACAAGTCCAATTATAATAATTTGGCATAAAACCAAATCTACAAAGATGTTCTCGAACTTTATCACATTGGAAAAATTTACCATTATGACATTTTTTGCATGGACACCTTAACTTATTCCCATCCATAAACTCAACATTATTAGTAGCAAATCTCAAAAATTGTTCCAACCCAATTATAAATTCATCGGTTAAACCATGACGTTCTGATAAATTCTTTTTATACATCCAACTGTGTTCTCTCTCCATCGATCCTGACATCGAAATTATATCGACAATGATTATTTTTCATTTCTTCCAAATTAACTTGATCCGTATAAATATATATATATATCTCAATCTAATCTTAAATTTTTTCTCAACATTATATTTTTCTACTACTAAATATTATTTTGTGTGATATTTAATTGGAAATTATAAGATCATTATTTCGAACAAATTATGATCTACTAACGGTAATTAAATTACCTAAAATCAAACATTACGATTATAAATTATATAACATAATTCATAATACTGTAAATAATGTTATAAATAATATTTTTACACGAACCTGTCCAAAAGAAAACAACGTGGTGATGAGCTGATGCCTAGATGAACACCTTGACAAACACCTTCAAAGTAGGACAACCTATATTAAACAAAATATTATATTTAGATTACAACACAGTATTATAATTGGGATATCTATACGCATGGCCATGGTCCGCTTGTTGTACATGTATGTGATATCGCGTAAGAACTCGCGACGCGATCTTGCACAGAACGAGCGGCGGGTACGCGCAGCGGCACCTAGCGGCACCACGCGTGCCCGCCGCTACCTTGCGACGGCCGATCGATGCCGCCGCTTGCTCGCGACGGCCGATGCCGCCGCTTGCTCGTGGTAAATATGGTATGATGCGACCTTAATTGTGCGCAGCAAGATCACCGCGTGACTCGCGCCAGGACCTGCCATGAGCTCGCGACGCGACACCACAGCCGCGAGCACGCGGCAGACTGCCGAGCCAGGCGGCAGGTATCGCTGCACGCGCAGTGCCCAAGATTATGCGAGCATGCGAGCGCGGCACGCCGCAGTGCCGAGCAGAGTAGCGAGTCGCCATCGTGAGCGGCAGTACGGCGGCAGCTCCGCAACGCCACGCGGGAGAGGGGAGAAGAGATCGAAAGACTTACCGACGGGCCGGTGACGGGATCGAAGGAGTTGGATCGGCGCGGCGGGCTAATTAGGGAAGAAGAGAGGGAGAGGGAGAGGGAAGAAGCGGGATTTTAGGGAAAATTTAGTGACGAATGTTTTTTCGTCGGTAATTTCGTCGCCAATTTGCCGATTTAATCATATATTCGCCGCGAGGTGACTTATATTCGCAACCGCAAAAAAAATTAATTTGATGCAGAATCTGCAACGATTTAATTTTCGTTGCAGATTCTGCAACGAAAAAAAAAAATCATTGCAGATTCTGCAACGAAAAATAATTCGTTGCAGAATTTTGCAACGAAAAATAAATTCGTTGCAAAATTTTGCAACAAAATAGCAAATTCGTCGAAAATTTGAATTTGCGACGAAAATAAATTCGTTGCAGTTTTTGCAACAAATTCAAAATACATTGCAGAATCTGCAACGAAAAAATAAATTCATTGCAAAATTTTGCAACGAATTGATTTTTCATTGCAAAATTTTGCAATGAATTGATTTTTCGTTGCAAAATTTTGCAATTTATTCGTCGCAAATGAAAATAATTCGTTCTGAGAATATAAAAATAAATTCGTCGTAAATTTCTGCAACGATTATTTTTTTCGTTCCAGAATTTGTAACGAAAATAAATTCATCGTAGATTTTGCAACGATTTTTTAATTCGTTGCCGGATTCTGCAACGAAAAAAATAATCGTTGCAAAAATTTCCGACGAATTTATTTTTTCGTTGCAAATTGGCGACGAAAAATAATTTTCGTCGCCAATTTGTGACGAATTTTACAACAAAATTTAAATGTTGGAAATTTTATAATTTTTGTAACAATTTTTTTTTCGTCGGAAATTTCGTTACAAATATGCAACGGAACATAAAAATTGTCGCAAAATTTATTGCAGATTTGCAACGAATTTTTTTCGTTGCCAAAGTTCGTCGCCAAAAAGGAGTTTTTTTGTAGTGTTAGTGAATTTCTAGAATATATTTATTTTGCTTTGATTGTAAATACCACTTGATAAATTTAGTTAACATGCTAGTATGAAACAATATCCATTTAAAATTTCATGGTATTGAGGTTTGCTTGAGGATAAGCAAATATTTAAGTATGGGGGAAGTGATGTCAGCAAAACATATAGGGTTTTAGGAGTAGTTTTCGCCCACATCTCATTTCATTTCATGTTAGTTTCATGCATATGTTACTTTGTTTTGCATGCATTTCCTATTTTCTAGTTCGGAGATCTGCTCTTTGTACTTTTACGTATAGGTTAGCATTCCGGGGAAAAAAGGCGCACTTTCGGAGCAAAAGAAGGGCATTTTGCAACTAGACGCAGAAGGGGACATGGTCAGGGCGTGTGGCTACACACGGCTGTGTCCAATGGGCGAGATAAGCTACTCCAGGGTCACACACGGCCTGGCCGTGTGGAAACATATGACCATGTGGCAGCCTAGCAGATTGACACGACTAGGGTTTTTTTTCCGTATTTTGCAGCGATCCGATGTGATGTCTATATAAGGAGAGCTCTTCCCAAACCCTAGGGGGGAGGCATGACGGCTAGGATGGCACACCGAAGCCCTAAAAAGCTTCGGGAACTCACAACGGGGAGGAAGAACGCCGCCAGAGGTCCAAGTTCTACACGTCAACGCTAGAGAGAAGGCCACATCGGCATTGTAATTTCTTGTTCTTGCATTTTATTTATGATTAATTCGAACATGAATATGCCTTGTGATTCTCCTCTCCTATCTATGGAGTAGTACCGTCAATTCTAGGATTAGGGAGTAGCTTGTGTGCGTATGACATGTTACTACAAATTGAATTCTATTTTTGAGTTTGAATTTGTAATTGGGAATTGTTTATGCGAATATCTATGTGTATTTGGTTTTTTACCTACTGTGCTTAGGCGATACGAGGGGTGATAACCCTCGTATCTAAGATTTAGGAGATTTATACAAGGAACCTAGGGGTAAACCTGATATCCTGTAACCATGGGTAGAAGGATGCGATAGAACTGGAAACGATTCGTCGCAGGGATTGATTTGACATCCTCATACCGCCTATCCCATCCTTGTAAGGCAGAGATAGCTCCCGATAGATACGATGGCTCATCGGGTGAGTGTATGATGTCCCTTTCACAATATCATAGTTAGGCATATAGACAACGCCCAATTGATAGCATGTTTTACGACACACAAGCGAAATCGAAGTCCTAGAATCCCTTTTAAAGATCTCGCGGCAAGCTCCTTTCTTCCTCCGTGTTACACCGTACTAGAGTTTAGTCCACCGACAACCCTCGCAATCGTAACTCTTTAGATTTGACTTCCGAACAATAACACCATTGAACAAATCGATACTTGAATCCCAATCCCTATGGGATCGATAATCTTTTATTACTTGACGACATCCGTGCACTTGCGGGCGTTGAGCGCGAGTGCGCGCTTCAAGTCCTCGACGGTATCCATCGCGAGATTTGAGGTTGCATTCGTGTGCATCAATACTAAACATCGAACAATGAAGTCTGCAATATTTCTCTTCGTACCGTTCCAACCAGTATGAACGTTTCAAATCTTGGTACATACGAGTACCACCAGGGTATATAGCCCATCTCGAATGATGTGCTTCCTGTAGCAACTCTTCGTGTTCTAGTAACTCTATAGTAGCTACACAGTAGCTAGCTAAAACTCCATGAGCATTTCTGCTCCATACAATTATACACAAGATCATATCTGCTAAAACCACGTTATGTGTATAACAACTTATCTCATAGTTTCTTAACTGACATAGGCATATGATACGCCTCATTCAACTGCATCGGGATCGCTCCGATCCCTGAAAGGATGCATCTGCATACAACACCCTTCCATCCTCATTGGAAGGATTAACTAACACTAATGCAAAAGTCAACCAACGACTGAGCTTTGAAAACTAGTTTCACAGGCTTCTGACCAAGTAAATTCCATCTCCTTCCTAATCAAACATGTCAGTGATATACTAACCCTAAAAAGCTTCCTATCCACATCTATAGTAATAACCAAATCCTACAAGGAAACCACCATCTACGGTGGCCGAGTGCACAACTCCAACTACCACAATCAACAGTGGCCAAGTTACGCAACTCCAACAACCACAAACTGATCCAATCATGTCCTGAATACATGATTTATCAAATTCATGGGCGACTAAATCATTAAATAGTCTAACAACATAATCAAAAGTCATAAAATTCATACCAAGTATGAAATTGTCGTCTCTACACACTTGCATCCTCTTTACTATACACGGATGATATATCAATCATCATAGACAATGATAATTGTATGACACCATGTCACTACAATATCATCACTCCAGTCGTAAACCAACCCTAGAGTATACCCAGGTGTCCTTAGCTGATCT
The DNA here is from genome assembly GCA_025175895.1 of Wurfbainia villosa. Lineage (NCBI taxonomy): Eukaryota > Viridiplantae > Streptophyta > Magnoliopsida > Zingiberales > Zingiberaceae > Wurfbainia > Wurfbainia villosa. The sequence continues at coordinate 57,375,317 of CM045988.1, forward strand.
AAACAGATCATCTTTTCAAAATGAAGGATATTCATTTTCAACAACTACCACATTCCATCATCGATATTCGATGCATAATCTCAAAGGTTCATCTCTCTTTTAACAAAGAGTTCTGGATCCTCTCTAGAAGAAATACTGGAACAGATAAATATCTCATCCAGCATCTCTTATAATCGCAACTTACATTCTTCCAATTTCCATAGTGTTTAGCAACACTGATACAAACAAAATTTTCACTTGTATGAGGTATTCAATATCGACACTATCTCCTTAATCATTCCGATCACCTACTCCACTTACGTATGCAACGACAAGCCTAGGAGTTCATCCGAAACTACATCCGAATACTCTCAGATTATACGCACATCCGAGTGACATATCATACCATACTTCCAACAATTTAACCATCCGTAAGGATATGTCTAAGGTATATCTATCAGAGTCTACGGGCATCCCTTGACTTCTTAATTGTTGATCCCTATCTCACTTGATGGTAGAGATACCACCGACCCACAAGTCGATGTAAAGGAACCCTTCTAATCCGAACTAAAAATGTTCTAGACAAAAATACCTGTAAACTATAAGTATCTCTCAATATATTAACCTAGAGGGTAAACTAGAGTAATACCCTAAACAATCAATTATCTGTCGATCCGATCCAAAGGCTCCACATAGGTCTCGACCTTTCCTCGAAGAGAACAGGATCAGATCCAATAGTCCACGATAAAGCAGTCACATTTCTGCGACGAATGACCCGGGGATTTTTCCTAGATCATCTGATCCCATCACTTAGTCCTACGAGATACAACTATAGAATATGGAATAGACACGACCATCGTCATATACTCTCTCCTCTGTATAAAGCCAATCCACGTCTGGGGGTAATAATTGTTGTTGTTTGCATGAGTCTTCTAAGATGTCTTCTGTTGATACTGCTGAGTAAATCACTTCCCCTGAAAGGAAGTATCAAGGGACTCCAACCACACCTGAGGTAGCAGGTCACTGCTGATGAGATAACCCAATCTTCTGTGCTGATCTATGCTGTCGAGACGGTGCATCATCCTCCCGGAACACCATTGATAGTCTTCAACTGAGTCTTCAAAATACACCTCCTCAATTGTACTGGTTGCTTACAATAGCAACAAATGATCTGATCCAACGGATAATCTGACTTTGCATGACTTCGTGATCTGCACTGCACGCACAAAATCCCTTCGGAGTCTTTGTTCTGATTTTGCTGATAACATCAAATAGTTCTGACAATCTACGGTGGGTCTTCTATCATCGAAAAAACTCTCCACTAGTAGCTCGTGGCCTATGACTCCAATCTTGTTCCTTTTGTCCAACAATCGGAGGCTTCTCATTCCGACATCTGACTTGCAATATCTTCTTGTCAGTCTACAACTCTTAAACACTTGTACGGAGTCATTTCTAATCTCATGACTCGATCTAATGTCTTCCGGCAGGATCTGATAGAAGATCCAGTCATTTTAATCCAAAAGTAAGCCAACAACCATGGGTGGCTTAAAACATCCATTCACATTCTTGAGATATTAGGTGAGCGTAAACTCTGCAAGTCTAACGACTCTACATGGTATTCCCATACCGACAATCACCCTACTTGAAGCTCAAGAATTCCCTACAATGTGTCACAGAAAGTGACGCGGGGAAATACTCTGTCTCAACATCACTAAACCATGATCAAGTGAAATATTATTCCCCGAAGGTTATTTTCTGCATTTACCACCAAATATCAGCTTGATCCCGATAATGGTATGCAAAAAGATCTACTTTCTCTGTATAACATGAGTTGAGTACTCAAAAGTACCTTCAATGTTATACAACTTGGTACAAACAACTCAGGGATCAAAATCCCTATGAAACACTTTATACTAACTCTCCGCTTGTTGTAGCAATAATAGTATACACACCTAGTCCATTACTCCACAGGTAATGATCTAACTAGCACCGTTAGTAAAAATCCCTAAGACTGTTGTCTTTGATTTCCCCAAGAAATGTGATGACATGACCCCTATTTTCTGACTCGGTATCAGTCGTCTCTCAAAGGTAAATCACCTTTTCGACATAGGTTCAAGACTCACAGACTTAACTGGTCGTTCCCGTGGTCAACTCATACCACGGTTACGAATAATAACCAACACACTACATGTTATTTCCTATTTAAACATTAAATACATAGCCAACAAAATCGAGGGTATAAACCCTAAAGGCAACTCCGGCTGGTCACCTCGGTGGACGACCCCTACTACAAGTCTGTACAGGTGTCATAACTCTGATTGTATACACCTGTTGAACAAGTTTAGATAAGTATCTAACTAGGCTAAAAGTTATCAGGAATTCTTACCTCGTGCTGCTTGGAGTTTAGGTCGCTGCCAATCTCATCTAAGAAAACCAAAACTGAAACAAATCGACTCCCGAGAATCCAATACTCGACACAAAAACAACATTATATGGCATCGCAGAACCTAGGGATCTGATACTAATAAAGTTGTCATGCCCCGAGAGTATGCCGAGTCGAAAAGTAAACAGACGACATCTCCCCTGTACGTGGCAATATTATCCTAATAATACAAGACCCTTGGGCCCACAATAACAATAACATATACAAATGTAGACATAATAACATAACAAAGCACAGTGGAACTAACACAACTACAATACAAATCACACACCATGCATACCGGTATGACTAACACCAAATTAAGAAAACATCGTAACAAAACCAGAGAGAACTGTACAACAACAGTAGTGTCCAATACTACAAATCATCATATAAAACCAAGTCCATAACGAACACCTACGATAAACCCAAAAGCTCAGACCCCTGGAGTTAAGATGAGACGATGTCAGCCAGCTATGCTCCAAGCCATCATGAAGACTTCTACCTATTACCTGGGCGACAAAAAATCCCAGGGTCTGTGGTGGTGAGTATAACTCAGCGGTAATATAAGAGAACATGTATATATATCAAATATTACATGTAATTCAACAATATAACCTACAGCTACATTAGGTATACACAAGCATAGTATACAAATACATGCATATACTCCCTAAACAAAATGAACAACGTAAAGTGTAGATATACCTGGAAGTCTGCTACGCTACATATATCCAACCTGAGCATATATCCACAATATACAACACGAAGAGTAATACTAACTCACACTATAATCATGATACAGGTCAAAGGTATCTAATGGTCCGACCAACAAGTATACAGGTATCCGACACAACCATATAATAGATGCGAGTAGCATGTATGAAGATGATATACAACCAAATACAACAAGCATAGTACAATCAAATGCAACATCACAATAAGTATATATATATATATATATATATATATATATATATATATATATATATATATATACATGCATATATGTATATATATGGCAATACGCAAGACACCATAAGACATGGCAATGCAGCATTCATGGTCATGTCTGTGCACCCCAACTCGCTACCACGACCCTAGTGTGGCCTAGGTGGCACGACATGACAACTGTCTCAACTCAATACTAACCACTGCTCTTGAGTGGCCGAGTAGGCAGTATGAACGAGTAGCATATAAGCGTAAAGAGCTAGCTACACAACGGGGGTCTCTACTGCTGGCCACTTCGATTGACACTACTCATGAGTGGTCGAGTGTCACGCACCTAGGATAACTACACACAACTCCAACTACCACCGTCTATAGTGGTAGAGTGTGGCACAATAAATGCTCTGCCCTCACACTAGTTACTCCTCCATGAGTAACCTGGGAGGCAGGATAACTAACGACCCTCTCAACCACAAGGGAGACTATGTCGTCAGTATGCATGCAAATGACATGAATGTACAGTCACACATACAGACATCCACCACAAACTCTCTATTTTACAGAGAGTCATACCAATCTGATCAACGCACTCTCTATCTTGCAGAGAGTCGTACTCAACTGATCATAACACTCTCTATCCTGTAGAGAGTCATACCAATCTGATCGACACACTCTCTATCCTGTAGAGAGTTGTACTCAACTGATCATAATAAGCTAGGACCATCGGTCCGTAGCGACACACTAATCACAAATCATCTGTCCATTTACATAACACATGATCGGTAGTAAACATGTAACATCAGGGTATTGGAATCAATCCTACGTTCAAGACCTTACTTACCCACGGATGCCCTTTTACCCAATTTAAAAATCATGTCATCATCCGTACTCTACTATTTACACATAACTAAGCATTTATAGGTTTACTTACATCATATCTGTAACTCCTAATCATGGTGAGGGAAAATGTGATAACAGCAACAGAGCATATATGGCCAAAGACAAAGTATCAAGCACAAGAATAAATAAGAGTGGAGTCAAGGTAATATGATCACATATCTAAATCTTCATGCATCAACAACTACCTGATCAGGGTAGGAAATTACCCACTTGATATGTAGAATATCCAATAAATCTCCACGTCCAAGAGTTTCTCATAATTAAAATCCTGCAAGAAAGATCAAGGAACATATCTAAGTTCTTCATAAGTCCAACAGTGCTATCAATTTCAATATTAGGATCAAATCCTTATCCTATATCAACATCGTATCCCGATCAACTAACTGAATAGTTTCTTCCATTAACTCTTAATCACAGTACCAACCTACCAATTTAATCATAGCTAATCAAGCTAACTAAATAACATCTCAATCTACAGTTAAAGTATCAATTCCCGACGGTGGATACAAGGAACCAAACCTACTACTGTTCACCCTCAATCACCTGATCATTTGCAAAGTAACACTATCCATAATCTAACAGAGATATATATATAAATGCACTGAAATCTATATCACAATGAATACCACCACTAATAAATTACTTTGAGTCTAATTTCATATTCATAACATTCACATTAAAACTTACCAAATCTTGTTTTGCTTGCCCACAACTTCTTCCTTTGCTTAGGGAGATCTATTATGAATCATGCCATTGGGTTGAAGACAACCCCTAACTCCAATAGTTTGTAAAATCATCAACCCGAATTCAACAGCTAGATAACCAAACAACAATCTAAGACCCTTACCATCATTCATTCAACCACCATGCTTACCTCCTTTCCCCCTTCAATGACATGATCAAATTATACCCATTGATGTTACTCACGATAGCAAAGCTGTTGATGGCAGTAATGAAAGCAGCTCACAAATCTAGCAAATTTTGAGATCCGGATGAGGCTGGATGCACTGATGTGGCCGTGGGCGCCAACTGTTGTGTACAAGGGCGCTTGTGGTGGAAGGGAGAAGAGGGAAGATGACCCACGGTGATGGGGCAGCAACCACAAACGGTCGAGAGAGAAGAACCTAAGGAAGGGAGCAGTAGCTCCCACTCGAACTCGAAATCTCCTCGTGAGATGCCGATGATGGTCGGAGGTGCTCGCTGTCGTCGAGGTCGAGAGGAAGAAAGTACCTCCATGGCAATTTGGATCGGAGAAAGGCTCGTAGAAAATCCACGATGGAAAAATCAGAGAGAGGCGGAGAGTGAGATCCAACTCGGGGCGACAGCAGCTCTCTCACGGTGGCGGTGAGTGGCACGGCCAACGGTGTGGAGGCGGAGAGGTTTGGGTGAGAAGAAGGGAAGGGGAATCGCAAGCGATTAGGCGACGCTCGAATGGAATCGGGAGAAAATAAAGAGCGGCCAGAGAAGGGCGAAAAGGAATTGACGAACCGAGTGGAAACGGAAGGGATCGGGAGGAAAATAATGTTTAGCATATATTAATTAAACCTATTAATTCCTCAATAGGAGATATTCTAAATAGACTTTACAAAAGCCTATCCTTTTTATCCCCATAAAATGTTCATAAAACTTCCGTTTTAATCCAGAAAAATTTGTAAAAATTTCTAAATAATTCCACAAGATAATTTATTAATTAATAAGGAATTTTTTTTTTGTATTTCACAGTGGGTGAATGGCGTATTTTCGTTCGTCGATAGAATTTGATCATGCTTGTCTCTATAATTTGTTAGATTAAACAGCGGAATATAGAAATACAAAAGACAAATACACAATCACATGTAAAACACAAGATATAATGTGGTTTGGAACCTTAGGATTCCTACTCCACGGATTGTGCTCGAATGAGCTCAAGTGATGCACACACCACCATTAATCAATAACACTCCTTCTTGATAACACACCGGAGGTGGAGAAACCTCTTACAATGATTACAAAAGTAATACAAGAAATTACAATTGAAATACACAAAATCACGTGAAGAAAACTTTACAAATGTGAGTTTGAATGCTTGCTTGTTTGGTTGCTTGGGCTACACTTGAAGACCCTGAATTGCACCAGCAAATCGCTCTAAATTGCCTTAAGAACTATAGACAAAAAACCTTCCCTTCGAGCTCCTTTTAAAGCTACAACTCAGATTGATTTTTGCCTAGCAATCGACTGCTCATACTTATATGTCGGCTGCTCCTGTAGCCGTTGTCTTACAACGACTTAATCCATGTCGGCATTCCAGCCAATAGATACACTAGTAGTTGATTGCCATTACCATCAGTCGACTGCTCATGCTCGTAGCCGATTGCTCAGTTGGCTACCGAGCGTTTTGTCCTCGTGACCAACACCAGCAGCATTTGACTGCCCTCTATGGCAGTCGACAGCTCATTGCTAATCGATTGCCCAATGTTGATAGTCGACTACCAAGGCCACTAAGCCACAGTCGAATGTCAATCAACTCACGATAGTCGACTGGTCATAATCCCAGTAAACTACTGTGAGATACGAGAAAAAAAATTAAATAAATAAAGCATGGTTAGGGATTTGATTAAACCAAACCTAGGCTTAATATGTTAGTAAAATATGAGAGGTGTTCTAAGTTATCTTATGGTTGTACCATTTATTTGATACATGTTTTCATGTATTTGATTGGATCTTAAACTCATTTATTGAATTTTCGCAATACGATTCACAGCATGAGAGAATTTGTGATTGGATCACAACTAGTGAGTATCTCTCCATGTATAATTGTGATGTATTGGAATTATTCTAAGTTGATGAATTGATGGATTCTGACGCCATCGATTCTGTTGAGATTAGCACGAGGTATACTCTTTGGTTTATCCAAGCAGCTGTTTCGCACTAGCTGGTGACATTGGGATGCCCGAAGTTGATAGTGGATGCTAGTTATGGTAACTAGTTCATTGGAGTGACAAGCTGTAAGACTTCATATGGTTATCTGCATATATGAATATGTCAATGAAGTTCTTACAGCAGCTTAAGTGTGATGTTCCTTCGACTTGCAATATTCAAGTCATCTTGGTCATGAAGACTTATGCTTTGACATCTTAAGCAAGCATCTCTGAGAAGATGTGGACCCGGGATGATTGGGTATAAGTTGAAGTGGCCGAAGGTATTTGAATAGCCTATAGAGGATTCATCACTCCTTGCGAGGAGATGTATACCCTATGGCCTCTCGTCGGATTGTTACTAAAGTCTTTGGCCAAAGCATTATATGTTTAGAGTATGATACTCTTGGATACATGTGCAGTAACTAGAATCCGAATGACGAGGAAGTAATACTTGGGCTTGGTGTGATGTAGTCAACTTGGTGGGGACTGACACAATAGACCATGTCCTGAACCAAGTGGGTATAAGATGAGTGAAAGGAATGGGGCATGATTCATTATAGGTGTTGAAGGGTTTCAAAAATGGTTCTGGGATCAACCATTGATTTTCTGGTTAATTGGGGATCATGATGTACTACAAGGTACCACTCATGATCATTCTATAATTAATGGTTAATTATAGATGACCAACATAAATCGGGAACCCATTTGGTCACATGCACAATGAGTGTAATCTGAAGGATTTAAAACGAATTTGAGAATAGAATTCTTAGATCGAGAGAGACTTGGTTTGGTTGGACCAAACAAAGAGTGAGTGTGAAATTGTTTCAGTCGCATCGAAAGCATGGATGGATCAAGTATAATGGACACATGATGGATGAACCAAATTGGTTCAGTTCTAATCCAATGGTGGAAAATAAAGCAAAGGGGGTTGGTTTGTTTTAAACGAATGAACCAAAGTTGGTTTGGTTCGTTTTAATTTAAAATAGACCAATGTGGTTTGGTTTATTTTAACTTAAGTTATTGGAGTGGGTTAACAGGTTTTGGTTATGAACCAATAACCATTAGGAGAACGTGCTCTCTATAAAAACACGGCTTAAAGGTTTTGTATATGATTCATACAACTTTGCGTTGGAAAACCCAAGCCTCCTTCTCCTCCTCTTCTCCTTGCCGTCACCCAAGGTGTTGTCGCTGCCCACCTTTGTGCCACCACCGCCCAAAGGAGTTGTTGCCTCTCCTCGCCACCGACCATCCACAAGCCGTCGACGTCTCTTGGGACACCCTCAACCGTCGGCCAACCTCCCTTGGCCACCGATGACCAAGGAGCAACTGGCCAAGCCTTTGGCTGACCCCTTCTTCCTTCACAACAAGCTATCTAGTTTTGGACAGCTTGATCTCTTTTGTGTGGAGAGGCCGTTTGGTCGGTGTTTTGTTCTCTGATAGCGGTCTACTTGCCAGGGATTGGATCTCCGATAATCCTAATAGGTGGAGGGTTAAGTTTTCGTCAAACGGTTGACGAAAACTGCTTCGGACAAGTGAGTTTGTGAAACTCATTTTTGTTTGATCGATTTAAGTGCTAGAGGGGGGGGGGGTTGAATAGCACAAGGAAAATTTTTCTTATTCGTAAAGGTAAAACACGAGTGCACAGCGAAAAGTAAGTAAAGACAATTTGTTTTTACTTGGTTGACAGCCTTCGACTGCTAATCCAAGACCCTAACGGTCCTAGATCGCATACAGAGGGAAAAACACTAAAAACACTCCTCCTTGTTAGAGGTAGGAGTAAGCGAGTACAATCAATAAAAAAAAAACTCAAGGTAGAGGGACACTCCCCCTCTCCTTGTTACGATTAAAGCTCGATAAGATTTAAAGATGACCAAACAAAATATACCAATGACTATTGAAAAAATAGAACTTGAGCTCTTGCCGTCGGAGATGTGGTAGCGCTTCGTCGTCGTAAGAATGTCGGAGAGTCGTAGTGTATTGGAAGCACTTGGAGGCTCTTGGAATGATGGAAAAGGGGTGGAGAACCTCTACTTTTATAGCCTTGTGAAACCCTAATCGTTGAGATGAGGTTTCATGAGGTGATGCCACCTAGCCTTTAAAAAATGGTGATAAGCTTTGACTCTCCTCGAGGCTGATCCTTGACCAACAATGATCGATCAACCCTATCACGATCACGGAGGCATCACGATCGATACAAGCCATCACCAATCGATGGCAGGGTTTCTAGCTGTAATGAAGAGTTAGCTCGAAAATGCAGTTAGTAGAAGTAAGCTCGATGGCCATTTACCATCTGATCTCAACTTAGACCTTCCATGGGAAGTCTTGGTCAGATCGACGCCTAAGGATGTCCTCATACGAAGGAAACAACCTTACTTACACTCACTCACACGAGCTTACCTCAGCCTTTACCGTTGAAGCTTTGCTTCCGGTCTTCATCTGAGTTCTTCGGCTCCTTCCGAAGTCCTCCCGGTGTCACCATGGTTCCCTCCGGGTGTCGCTGACCTTTGACTTAGCTTAGCAATTCTGCACACTTGTTTTAGCTCATGAGATAACAAAATAACCTTGACTTTTGTGTCTTTGCCATAATCAAAATATAGGTTCGATTATCTGGTGCCCCTGCACCAACAATTTTTGGGATCTGAATTTATTTCGGATTGTCATCGTCTCTCGGATCACATCATCTTTGACACGAGGCTAGTGACTTTTGCGAAGACGAGGCTCGTAGATTTGTGAAGCTATCCCGATGATACTCGGTGTGGATACAAATAGAGGCAATTTTAGCGAGGGTCGGTACGATTTATGTCATTCTCGCTACACGTAATACGTCAGGTATACCTAGTATAAGTTTCCTTTTATTACAAAATTTTAAATAGTGATTATGTCTACACATGTTGTATTCTGCATGTGTGTGATGTGTGTGTTGTAATAAATTAGATTTATTGCTTTTGCTGTGTGCATGTTTATGAAATGTGTTCGAACACACACTCGTTGCGGTGCCGGAGAAACCCAATAGTGGTATCAGAGTCAGGTTGTGTTCTGACATAATCGTAAAATTATTTTACGATAGTCATAATTGTATTTATGGAAATTTTCTACTTTTGGAAAGTTTAGATGTATTTTTGGAAATTTTCTACTTTTGGAAAGTTTAGAAGTATTTATGGAAATTAATACTTTCCATAAGAAAAATATGTCATTAGATTTGGAAATTTATTTTCTAATTTAATCATGATTTGATTTGGGAAATCAAATCTAAAATATATTTTATTTCCATAAATAATTATGACAAATTAGGAAATTCAAATTGCAAATTTCCTAATATGATTAGGAAATTTGCATCCTAAATTAGATTTGACTTTCCTTAATCAACACTTTCCATAAATAAAATATGTGATTAGATTTGGAAATTTGTTTCCTAATTTAATCATGATTTGATTTGGGAAATCAAATCTAAAACATATTTTATTTCCAAAATAATTATGACAAATAAGGAAACTATTTGTACATGTCATAATTGTATGTCATGTAATTGCATTAGATGCATATCATTATGCCATGCATGTCATGATATGTAGATGTATGTCATGTGTGCCATGCCATGTAGATAATAGTTGTTTGCATGCAAAGAGGATGATACATTAAATCCCTTACACAATATTAAAGCCTACACCTTCCATTAATATGGTTAGAACCAGAGTTTTATTTCTTGTTTGGGTTGTTGGACTCTCTCTAAGCCCGGCTCGAACCTGAACATGTTCAAATCATTGGAATAGTTTATTACTAATATGGTAAGAGTCAGAGGTCAATCGTTAGTTTGGGTTGTTGGACTCTCTCCAAGCTTGGCTAATTGGTTGAATGCGCTCTAATCATATTAAAACTATTTCTCGATTAATGAGTTGGCTTTAACCTGGAGCATCGACTTGTTGGACTCTCTCCAAGGTTGATGTGAAGGGAGGTGAAGTTGGGTGCTATGCATATGATGCATACTTGTTAATGAGTTAACAACCCGATGTTTGTGTGAACATTCAATTAGTTGATAGTACATTGTGATAGTTACATATATGTGATATGCAATCAGTATACTTGATACCTACCATCGTAGCTAAGAATGTCTTGTTGGACTCTCTCTAAGGTCGTTCTTATCTATGTTGGATATCAACCCATTCAGAGATGGACCTACAATCTCCCGAATTGATTTTGAGGGTTTTTAAAATTCGAAAAATGAATGGGATTATGTAAATGTATGTTGATGCATTTTAAAATCATTTTCTCATATATACTCGATTTGTATTTCTAGGATTAATCGCTTGATCATGATGTCTTTGAATTTGCGCTCTATTTTGGATTCGAATAAATTGATTGGGCTGAACTTCTTGGACTGACTTAGAAACTTGATAATTATTCTCAAGGTTGAAAAACTTGCATATGTGATGTGAGCAAAACATATAGGGTTTTAGGAGTAGTTTTCGCTCACATCTTATTACATTTTGTATTAGTTTCATGCATATGTTACTCTATTTTTTCACGCATTGCCTATTTTCTATTTTGGAGGTCTGCTCGTTGTACTTTTGTGTGCAGGTTAGCTTTTCGGGTGAAAAAGATGCATTTTTGGAGCAAAAGAAGGACTTTCACAACTAGACGCATAGTGGGACACGACCAGGGCATGTGGATTCACACGACCGTGTCTAATGGGGGAAGATCAGCACCCCAGGGCCGCACACGGCCTAGCCGTGTAGAAACACACATTCGTGTGGCGGCCCGACAGATTTGCGTGACTAGGACTTTTTCCAAATTTTGCAGTGGTACGAGGCGATGTCTATATAAGTATGGCTCCGCCCAAACCATTAGGGGGAGGCACAACGGCTAGGACGGCACACCGAAGCCCTAAAAAGCTTCGGTAACTCTCAACGGAGAGGAGGAACGCCGTCGGAGGTTCACACCTTGCAATACAACGTCGGAGAGAAGATCACAAAAGCATCGTATATCTCTATTTCTACGCTTTTTTCATATTGTAATCAAACTTAAACATGCTTTGTGATTCTTCCTTCATATACATGGAGTAGTACTTTCGATTCTAGGATTAGGGAGTAGCTTGTGTACATAAACAATGTTGGTTCGTGTTAAATTCTGGCCATGATTTTGATTTGACAATTGGTAGTTGCTCTTTACTATATCTATGCGTGTTTGGCCTTCTTTTTTCTGTGCTTAGGCGATACGAGGGGTGACAACCCTCGCAATCTAAAATTTAGGAGATTTGATTAAGGAACCTAGGGGTAAACCTGATCTCCTGCAACTACGGAGAAAAGGGTGCGGTGGAATCGAAAACGGTCCACCATAGGGATTGATTTGGCATCCTCGTATCGTCTATCCCGTTTTTTAGGCGGAGATAGCTCCCGGTAGATGCAGCAGCTCTGCGGGAGAGTTGTATGATGTCCCTTCCATAAAACCATAGGTAAACATCTAGACAACGCCAATTGACAACATTGTTCTGTGATACACAAGCGAAACCGAAGTACTAGAATCACCTTTGAAGACCTCGGCACACTCCTTTCCTACTCCGTGTGACACTGTACAGAGTAGAGTCCCCCGACAACCCTCACCAACCTAAACCTTTTAGAGGTCACGTCCGAATAATTACAACCACTTAGTATATTGGTATTCGAATCCCAGTCCCTGTGAGATCGATAATATTTATTACTTGACCACATACGTGCACTTACGGGCGTTGAGCGTGAGTGTGTGCTTTGAGTACTTGACGGTATCCATCGCAGGATTTGAGGTCGCGTCCGTGCGCATCAAGTTTTTGGCACCGTTGTCGGGGACTGATCGATTCAATATCAAATTGAACAGTGGTAAAGTGGATTGGACTAAGGATTAGATTATTTACTTGCTTTATTTTCTTACTAGTTTATCTTATTTGCTTTAGTTCTATATTTTCCATATTTAGATTTAGTTTTTATTTTTAACAGTAGTTCCCTTATTACTTATTACATCTTAGATTTTTATTTGCTATATTGTTTATTTTCTATTTTTAGAATTAAATTAGCACTCTTAACTTTGTGGTTTGGTTCGTCGTATGCTTAGACGATTAGGGTCGGAAGGTCTAATTCCGATTGACTTAGAAATTGAGTGAACTATTCACCATCGGAGAGTAGAACAACGAAAGATGGAGGATCAAGTAGCATCCGAGGTGAACATAGGAAGCCGACCTCTGCGGGACTACGTAGCTCCTAGCGCTAGAGGATTTAGGCAAAGCATAGCTGGACCATCTATTTCGGCGAAGAACTTTGAGCTGAAGCCGACACTTATACATATGGTCCAGAGCCAATTCGGGGGAACTATGACTGAAGACCCGAACTGACACCTCGAGGCATTTCTTAAAATCTGCTCAACGATGAAAATGAACAGAGTCCCTACTGATGTGATTCGCCTGAGCCTGTTCCCGTTTTCACTGCGGGATAAGGCTAAGGCATGGCTTCACTCCCTACCTCTTGGCAGCATCACCACATGGGAACAGTGTGAGCAACAGTTTTTGAATAAATACTTCCCACCAAAAAAAGACTGCTCACATGCGCCATCTTATCACGAGCTTTCGCCAGAAGGAGGGGGGGTCTTTGTTCAAAGCTTGGGATCGCTATAAGGGGCTACTCTACCAATGCCCCCACCACGGACTGGAGAGGTGGCTGGTGATCCACATTTTCTATAATGGGATCTCTTACACCACGAAGATGTCCCTAGATTCTACCGCAGGAGGAGCAATGATGAATAAGACCATAGAGGAGGCAGAGGAGCTTATCGAAGAGGTGGCCCAAAACCACCATTAATGGGCTACCGAACGTGGTCAACCCACGCCTACAGTGGGACGTTATACTGTCAATTCCATGGACTACTATGGAGGGCAGGGGACCTTGGATGAGAAGATTGAGCACTACGATGAAGTTGAGGACTATAACCCAAGGCCCAACAACCAATACTCTAGCACTTCTCATCCGGGATGGAGGAATCACCAAAATTTTCCTTATAAGAATACCTTGGGGAGGTTCAAACTGCCGGGAGAGAATGAGCAGCCACATCCCTCTAACACCCGTCTGGAGAATATGCTGGAGAACTTCATTCGAACACAACGGGAGGCGAACACTGAATTTCAGCGACAACATTCGCAGACAAATACAATGATCGAGGGGTTGGGGTCATCTGTAAGGGATCTTGCCACCAGGAAGAAGTCACTAGAGATTCAAGTAGCTCAGATCGCAAACCAAATCTCCAGGATACCAGGGAAGCTACCAGGAAGAGAAGAGGCCAATCCGGTAGAACAGTGCAAGGCAGTGAAGCTGCGAAGCAGGAGGATCCTGAAAAAGATGCCAGGATGGTCGGTTGCTGAAAAGGACCTGGGACATGAAACGCTAGAACCTCTAGGGGAGGTCGAGAATGAAAAAGTAAGAGAAACGAACCAGGAGCTTGTCGCGAGGGCTAAACTGCCCTTTACTGTACCATTCCCACAGTGATTAACGAATGCAAAGAAAGACGCCGAGTTTGGTAAATTCCTGGACATGCTGAAGTCAATCTCAGTAGAGGTACCGATACTCGAAGCATTGCACCAAATGCCCCAGTTCGCTAGGTTCATGAAAGATATTCTGGCGCATCATAGGAAGGTCGTAGAGTCGGAAACAGTGGCCCTCACAGAGGAATCAAGCGCTTATCTCCGAAATGAAGCTACTCAGAAATTAAAAGATCTGGGGAGCTTCTATATCCCATGTTATATAGGGACGACACTGATTAGCAAAGCCTTCTATGACTTGGGAGCAAGTGTGAGTCTTATTCCCTACACCTTATGCAAAAAGCTAGGGTTAGGAGATTTAAAATTCACTACTATGACACTACAACTAGCTGACTACACATACCGCTACCATTGGGGATTTTAGAAGATGCTTCTGTTAAGGTGGGAAATTTTACACTGCCAACTGACTTTGTGGTGATGGAGATGGAAGAGGATCCCAAGATACCCGTCATCCTGGGGCGACCATTTTTAGCGACTGTAGGAATGGTCATTGATGTGAAGAATCACAAGCTGACCCTAAAAGTGGGAGAGGATAAGATGGAATTTGAGCCTGCTGGGACAGGAAGTCAGGAACTTGCGTTAGGGAAGTATGTGATTCCAGCGAGAGCTAGGAAGGAAGCTATGTATGAAGATCCCGAGACAGATGAATGGAGGTTCACTGAACCACCAGAGCCGAGTTGATAGTAGAGTGTGATCGAGCTAAACGACCTTAAACAAAGCGCTTCTTGGAAGGTAACCCAAGTTTAGTTTTAGATTTCCCTTTTTGATTGCATTGCATACATTTGTTTGATTTTAGTTTTGATTTCTGTCACATTTAGAGTTAGGACAAGAAAAGAACTTTACTAGGCAAAAATGAAATCCATATTAGCCTACACGGCAAAGTGCATGAGAAAATTCGGATAGTAGTGCATAAATGGGCAGACAATGGGGACACACGGCCTGACAGTGTGTTTTCCCATGGCCGTGCCCGACCAACCCGAGGCACACACGGCTTGGCCGTGTATTTTCATATGGCCTTGGTGCGCGAGGTTAAAAGGGGTGAGTCGTGTGTTTTCACCCCATTTGCGCCATGTGCTTTGAAAGTTCTTGCCCTAGGCGTGTGATTTCGTCTTCCCAACCCTCTAGAAGCATTTTTAACCTCTAAAGAAGCCAAAAGAAGCAA
Organism: Wurfbainia villosa; assembly: GCA_025175895.1. NCBI lineage: Eukaryota > Viridiplantae > Streptophyta > Magnoliopsida > Zingiberales > Zingiberaceae > Wurfbainia > Wurfbainia villosa. The sequence goes on from CM045988.1 coordinate 57,391,180, forward strand.
AGATGAGAAGGACCAAGCACGTAGCACCCCGATCCGGTGCCTCGGAGCGACGAACAAGGAGAGCCGATGCCCCTCAAGCTCCGGAGGAGGGTAACGCCCTACCCACTCTACTTTTTCGCAATAATGAACATAGAGATAGATACAATATGCTCTCTACTAGTAAACTTACTGCTACTAGGTACTTAGATGAGGATTTGCTAGAATCTTTAGGGTTGTTGGGTGATATGCAAACCCTAATTGCAAAAATGGAGTGGGAAGAGATTATGGGAATAAGGCACCTAACCTACCCTAGGATAGTTTTGGAATTTTTGAGTTCCTTAGAGGCGGAAGTTTTAACGGGTAGAGAAAGCGAGGAGGGTAGGATAACTTTTAGGTTTTTTAACATTGAGCATGAGTGGACTCTTCACCAATGGAACTCATGCTTTGGCTTACCAAGTGGGGGAGAGAGAAGGACCCCTAATGGGTACAACTCTCGTATAATTTGGACTGAGTTGATAGAGGAGCACGCTTATGACCCATCTAGGGCTAAAGCGTCGCGCCTCCAAAACCCCATCTTTCGATACCTCCACCGCATCATGGCCAGTACTATATTTGGTCGTGGGGAGAGTGTCAGAGTAGTTAGAGCTAGCGAGCTGCTTTGCCTATGGGATATGCTACAAGAAAGGAATAGCATTGATGCAGGGTCCCACTTCATCAGACACTTAGTGAAGATGGGCAAAGCAGCACGAGGAGAGATCAGTGTAGGAGGCCTACTTACCCACATTTTCCATAGGATGAGGTACGATTACACAACATTAGAAAGTATAGAGGGGAGACCTAGGATCGACCTAGAAGTATGCATGGCCATGAAAATGATTGTAAGAGAAGGAGACTCCTTATGCTTTGTAAGGAAAAATCTTACGACCCTTAGGCTCCCCAACCTGGATCGTACCACCATCGTTATACACGCTAACTGGCGCTTGGACCTGATAGTGGAGTCCCCTCCACATGAGGGACCATCCACATCAGCGCCCATCTCTCCACCTTTATATCACTCTCCCTCCAGTCCACACATGCATAGGAGCCCACCTAGTCCATGCCGACATGAGCCTACACCTGCACCACCACCTTTTTCTACTTTTAAGCAGGATGCAGGTACGTCAGCCTATAATTTTTCAGAGTTTCGATCGTGCCTCGATGACATTTACACTGAGCAGCAGACGCAGAGGCAGCGATGGGAGGAGAAGAGCGCCTACCAGCAGGGGGAGTTCCAGAGATTCTGGGAGCATTTCCAGTGGGCTAAGGAGTTTTACGATGATGCCCGCATATACTTCCAAGAGGAGGCTATTCGTCGCCAGGATGAGGCAGCCTACCGCAGGGAGATGCAGTAGCACATGCATGCCCAGCAGGCATAGTGGGCTAGGGAGGAGGAGCACCGAGCAGTCGTTGCATCCACCAGCTCTCAGATTGACCACATGTATATGTGACATCAATGGCTCAGCAGCAGGTTCTCCCAGGATCCAGAGATGCCCAAGCTCCCAGACTTTCCACCTCATCCACCATATTAGAGGTATATTTTCATTTAAGTCTGGGGGGAGACCCCAAAGTTTACTTTTCTTTGTTTCCTAGTAGTAGTTTCTTTTTCTGGTATTTTCATTTATTCATGCCTGAGTTGTTGAGTTTCTTTCAGTACTTAATTTTTGTTGTCTGTAAAGCTACCTCAGTAGTATTTTTGAAAGTTTCTTGCATGAGTTGTTCCCATAGGTATCCTAAGTTTATTTATCTTGTGGTATTTTATTTTATTCGCTCTATTGAATGTTCTAGACTTACACTGGTTAGCTTTATTTTTGCACTTACACATGTTGAACATTTTGAAAGGGAGAATCTAGTACATACCTAGTTATGATTCACTTCAGTAGTCTAGTACTTTGGAATTCATAGGTGACTCTTGGTTTAGCATTTTAGTTACTGGAGATGCTTGGATTGTGTAAGCCCATTTGGAAAAATCAAAATCCCAGTGAGCCGAAAAATAAAAGAGAGAAAAGAAAAAGATAAATAAAAGAAAAAGAGAAAAAGAAATGAGGAAAAAAAGAGAAGAGAAAAAAGATTATGAGGGATAAAAAAACAACTCTCGTGGGTGGAAGTGGCTAGGTGCCCCTTTGAGACCGAGTTAGGTTACTGGGGAAACACCTACCAATTTCTCTCAATACCGAGCACTCCTTTGAGACTTTATGGTAGATCTAGGGAATGACCCTCGCTTTGGGTAGGTAAGTGCCTAAGAGCCGGAAACCTTAGGAAAGCTATGGTGTGACAACTTAACTCACCATGGAACGGGCATCCCCTAAGAATGGTTCGCCTAGTATGAGCATGAGGAGCTAACTTAGTGAATTTCTAGAACATATTTTTTTTTGCTTTAATTGCAAATACCACCTGATAAATTTAGTTAACATGCTAATTATGGAACAATATCTTTTTAAAATCTTATGACACTGAGGTTTGATTGAAGACAAGCAAAGATTTAAGTCTGGGGAAAGTGATGTGAGCAAAACATATAGGGTTTTAAGAGTAGTTTTCGCTCACATCTTATTATATTTTGTGTTAGTTTCATGCATATGTTACTCTATTTTTGCACGCATTGCCTATTTTCTAGTTCGGAGGTCTGCTCATTGTACTTTTGTGTGCAGGTTAGCTTTTCGGGTGAAAAAGATGCATTTTCGGAGCAAAAGAAGGACTTTCACAGCTAGACGCAGAGTAGGACACGACCAGGGCATGTGGATTCACACGACCATGTCCAATGGGCGAAGATCAGCACCCCAGGGCCGCACACGGCCTAGCCGAATGGAAACACACGACCGTGTGGTGGCCTGACAGATTTGCACGACTAGGGCTTTTTTCAGATTTTACAGCGGTCCGAGGCGATGTCTATATAAGGATGGCTCCGCCCAAACCCTTAGGGGGAGGCACGATGGCTAGGATGACACGCCGAAGCCCTAAAAAGCTTCGGTAACTCGCAACGGGGAGAAGGAACGCTGCCGGAGGTCCACACCTTGCAATACAACGCCGGAGAGAAGATCACGAATGCATTGTATATCTCTATTTCTGCGCTTTATTCCTATTGTATCCAAACTTAAACATGCTTTGTGATTCTTCCTTCGTATACATCGAGTAGTACTTTCGATTTTAGGATTAGGGAGTAACTTGTGTACATAAACAATGTTGGTTCATGTTAAATTCTGGCCATGAGTTTGATTTGACAATTGGTAGTTGCTCTTTACTATATCTATGTGTGTTTGGCCTTCTTTCCGATGTGGTGACAACCCTCGCAATCTAAAATTTAGGAGATTTGATATAAGGAACCTAGGGGTAAATCGATCTCCTACAACTACAGGGAAAAGTGTGCGGTGGAATCGAAAACGGTCCACCGTAGGGATTGATTTGACATCCTCGTATCATCTATCCCGTCCTTTAGGCGGAGATAGCTCCCAGTAGATGCGACGGCTCTACGGTTGAGTTGTATGATGTCCCTTCCACAAAACCATAGGTAAACATTTAGACAACGCCAATTGACAATATTGTTCTGTGATACACAAGCGAAACCGAAGTCCTAGAATCACCTTTGAAGACCACAACACACTCCTTTCCTCCTCCGTGTGACACCGTACAGAGTAGAGTCCCCCGACAACCCTCACCAACCTAAACCTTTTATAGGTCACGTCCGAACAATTATGACCACTTAGTATATTGGTATTTGAATCCCAGTCCATGTGGGATCGATAATCTTTTTTACTTGACGACATTCGTGCACTTGCGGGCGTTGAGTGCGAGCGTGCGCTTTGATTCCTCAACGGTATCCGTCATGGGATTTGAGGTCGCGTCCATGCATATCAATATGTCCTCGAAGTGCCTCTTCCCGCCCGTCCTAGTGATGATCAAACTCCGGACCAATTGTTAGCCCATCAGAAATGTGTGAGTGATTCTGAACTAGTGAGTTGCATCATGCTAGCCGTGATGGTATCCAAGCTATGGAAGCAGCATGAACATATGAATGCTCATACCATAGTCTTTCATCTTTATGATTTGTTTGATGAGCAAGTGAGATCCAAAAGGTTCGAAGTCTCTAAGCTCCTCTTCACCTCTGAGATGCAAGAAGGTTCATCTATGGTACTGCTCAACATGCTGAAGACTATGGAGCCTTCTATGAAGCATGAGTAAGGGATGGTGTTGTTAGTTGATTCCTCAAAGAAAGGTTCTAGGAGGAAATCAAAGAAACAGTACAAAGGGAAGAAGAAGGCAGAACCAACTCAAAAGGGAACTAGCCATCATTGTGGCAAGGAAGGTCATTGGCGAAGAAACTGTAAGATTTATCTTGAGTCCATGAAGAAGAAGAAGGCATTCGATGCCCCATCCTCTTTAGATATCTTCTTTATTGATTGTCATTCTATTTCCTTAAATACTCAGGTATTGGATACCGGGTGTGGTTCACATATATGTAATAGCATATGTGGGCTAAGGAATAGAAGAAGACTTGTCAAGGGAGAGTCAAATTTACGTGTTGGGAATGGAGCAAAGTTGCTACACTCGCCATCGGAACATATCTGTTGAAGCTCCCTATAGGACTTGTCTTAGAACTGGACAATTGCTTTTATGTTCGTTCATTGATAAAGAACATCATTTCTATTTCTTGTTTAAATAGAAATGAGTACCATTTAACTTTTAGTAACAATTGTTGTTACATAACTTTGAATGACGTTCTTTATGAGACTGGAACTTTAAGCAATGGTATTTATACATTGGACATATCCAATGACATTTTCAATATCAAAGTGAGCAACAAGCATGCTCAGAAAGATAATCAATTAGAATCCTACATGTGGTATTGTCGTCTTGGCCATGTGAGCAAGAAACGCATGTCTAAATTACACCGATGTGAAATTCTGGAATCGTTTGAATTAGATTCATACGATACATGAGAATCATGCTTAAAAGGCAAGATGACTAAGTTACCTTTTACGTGAAAAGGTGAACTAGTGGGAGAGTTGCTTGGTCTAATATATACTGATGTATGCGAACCTATGTCAACTCAAGCTCTAGGAGGCTATAACTACTTTATTACCTTCACTGGTGATCACTCATGGTTTGGGTATGTGTTCTCGATGAAACACAAGTCTGAAGCCTTTGAAAGGTTCAAAGAATTCAGAAATGAAGTAGAGAAACAACTTGGCAAGAGCATTAAAATACTTCGATCGGATCGAGGTGGTGAATACTTGAGTCAAGAGTTTCTGGATTATCTAAGGGACAATGGTATATTGTATCAATGGACTCCGACATATACACCACAACATAATGGTGTATCTGAGAGGCGAAATCGAACCTTGTTGGATATGGTTAGGTCGATGATGAATCACGTGAATCTTCCCAAGTCCTTTTGGGGCTATGTACTTCAGACTACTGTTTACTTGTTAAACAGAGTTCCGACCAAGGTAGTCTCTACTACTCTATATAAGATATGGAATAGTAAGAAACCTCATTTATCTTACTTGAAGATATGGGGTTGTTCTGCTTATGTGAAGCAGACTGTATCAGACAAACTGGATGCTAAGTCTGATAAATATCTATTTATTGGATACCCTAAGGAAACGAGGGGTTACCAATTCTATCATCCTATGGAACAAAAGGTGTTTTTTTCAAGGCATGTTGTGTTTCTAGAGAAAGAGTTTCTCTTGCAAAAAAATAGTGGGAGCGTTGTTGAACTTGAGGAGGTTCAAGAGACTCCAATAGACATTGATGAGGTACCTAGTTAAGCACCTCAACCGATAACTCATAGTGATGAGACATCGACTGAACCTATTGTGACACCACATCTTCATAGATCTGGTAGGACATGCAACATTCCCGATAGATATGGATTTCTCATATGTGAATCGAATGATGTGTTACTCATTGACGATGAGGAACCTACCAGTTATGAAGAAGTTCTGAAAAGTTCAGAAAGGGATAAATGACTTGAAGCCATGAAGTCGAAAATGTATTCCATGTATGAAAATCAAGTTTGGAACTTGGTGGAAACACCTGAAGTTATTAAGCCTATAGGGTGCAAGTGGGTTTTCAAGAAGAAAGCCGACATGGATGGTAATGTGATTGCCTATAAGGCTAGATTAGTGGCGAAAGGCTATCGTCAAAAGCAAGGTGTTGAATATGATGAAACCTATTCACCAATTGCTATGCTTAAATCCATTCGGATGCTCCTGGCCATAGCGACTCATTATGATTATGAGATATGGAAGATGGATGTGAAAATGACTTTCCTTAATGGAAACCTACTCGAGGACATGTATATGATACAACTTGAGGGTTTTACATCGGTTGAGAAAACCAAGGTATGCAAACTTCGACGGTCCATTTATGGACTGAAGCAAGCATCCAGGAGCTAGAATATCAGTTTTGATGAGACAATCAAAAGGTTTGATTTCTCACAAAATCCGGATGAACCTTTTGTGTACAAGAAGGTTAGTGGGAGTGCAGTCGTGTTCCTAGTGTTGTATGTCGATGACATATTATTTATAGGAAATGATATATCTGTCTTACAGTCAGTTAAAATTTGGTTATCGAAAACATTCTCCATGAAAGACCTTGGAGAAGTGACCTACATCTTCGAGATTAAGATCTATAGAGATAGATTATAACTGTTACTTGGCCTTTCGCAGTCTACATATATAGACCGAGTGCTAAAGAGGTTTAGCATGTCAGAATCCAAGAAAGGTTTTTTTTCCCATCAGGCATGGGATACACCTTTTGAAGTCTATGTGTACGCGCACAGAAGATGAGAGAATTTGTATGAGTAAGATTCCCTATGCATCTGCAATAGGATCTCATCAATGATCCAAATATGTGCTTCACTGCTATCATCTGATCAGGGAGATCATCAGTAGGAAGGAAATACAAATCGAGAAGATTTCCACTGAAAGTAACTTAGCGGACTCTTTAACTAAGGCGTTACCTCAAAGTAAGTTTGAGGGCCATGTTAGAGCTTATGGTATTGAGTATCGTGGCGATTGACATTAGGCCAAGTGGGAGTTTGTTAGTAATATATGAGAGGTGTCCTAAGGCAATCGCCTTATGGTTGTACCATTTATTTGATAAATGAAGATTCACTATTTGAGTATACATGTTTTCATGTATTTGATTGGATCTTAAACTCATTTACTGAATGTCCACAATATGATTCACAGCATGAGAGAATTTATTATTGGATCACAACTAGTGAACATCTCTACATGTGTAATTGTGATGTATTGGAATTATCCCTAGTCGATGAATTGATGGATTCGGATGCCATCGATTTTGTTGAGATTAACACAAGGTATACTCTTTGGTTTATCCAAGAAGCTGTTTCTCACTGGCTGGTGATATTGGGATGTTTGAAGTTGATCGTGGATGCTAGTTATGGTAACTAGTTCATTGGAGTGACCAAGCTGTAAGACTTCATATGGTTATCTGCATATATGGATATGTCAATAAAGTTCTTACAGTAGCTTAAGTGTGACGTTCCTTCGACTTGAGGTATTCAAGTCATCTTGGTCATGAAGACTTATGCTTTGACATCTTAAGCAAGCATCTCTGAGGAGATGTGGACCCGGGATGATTGGGTATAAGTCGAAGTGGCCAAAGGTATTTGAATAGCCTACAGAAGATTCACCGCTCCTTGCGAGGAGATGTATACCCTATGGCTTCTCGTTGGATTGTTACTAAAGTCTTTGGCCAAAGCATTACATGTTTAGAGAATGATACTCTTGGATACATATGCAGTAACTAGAATTTGGAGGACGAGGAAGTAATACTTGGGCTTGGTGTGACGTAGTCAACCTGGTGGGGACTGACACAATAGACCATGTCCTGAACCAAGTGGGTATAAGATGAGTTAAAGGAATGGGGCACAATTCATTATAGCTGCTGAAGGATTTCAGAAATGGTTCTTGGATCAACCGTTGATTTTTTGATTAATTGGGGATCATGATGTACTACTAGGTGCCACTCATGATCGTTCTATAATTAATGGTTAATTATAGATGGCCAACATAAATCGGGAATCTATTTGGTCACACGCACAACGAGTGTAATTCGAAAGATTTAAAATGAATTTGAGAATAGGATTCTCAAATCGAGAGAGACTTGGTTTTGTTGGACCAAACAAAGAGCAAGTTTGAAATTGTTTCAGTCGCATTGGAAGCATAGATGGATCAAGTGTAATGGAGACATGATGGATGAACCAAATTGGTTCGGTTCTAATCCAATAGTGGAAAATAAACCAAAGGGGTTTGGTTTGTTTTAAACGAATGAATCAAAGTTGGTTCGGTTCGTTTTAACTTAAAATAGACCAACACAGTTTGATTTATTTTAACTTAAGTTATTGGAGAGGGTTAATGGGTTTTGGTTATCAACCAATAACCATTAGGAGAACGTGTTCTATATAAAAACATGACTTAAGGGTTTTGTATATGATTCATACAACTTCACGTTGGAAAACCCTAGCCTCATTTCCTTCTCCTCCTCTTCTCCTTGCCGCCGCCCACCTTTGTGATGCTGCCACGCAAAGGAGTTGTTGCCTCTCCTCGCTGCCGTCCATCCACCAATCGTCGACATCTCTTGGGCCACCCTTAGTCATCGGTGACCAAGGAGTAACCGGCCAAGCCTTTGGCCGATCCCTTCTTCCTCCACAACAAGCTGTCTAGTTTTAGATAGCTTGATCTCTTTCGCGTGGAGAGGTCGTTTGGTTGGTATTTTATGCTCCGACAGCGGTCTACTTGCCGAGGATTGGATCTCCGACAATCCTTATAGGTGGAGCGTTAAGTTTTCGTCAAACGGTTGACGAAAACCTCTTTCGACAAGCGAGTTTGTGAAACTCATTTTTGGGATCCAAATTTATTTCGGATTATGGTCATTTCTCGGATCACATCACCTTCGACACAAGGCTAGTGACTTTTGCGAAGACGAGGCTTGTGGCTTTGTGAAGCTATCCCGACGATACTCGGCGTGGATACAGATAGAGGCGATTCTAGCGAGGGTTGCTACAGTTAATGTCATTCCTGCTACACCTAATACGTCAGGTATACCTAGTATAAGTTTTCTTTTATTAAAAAATTTTAAATAGCAATTATGTCTACACATGTTGTATCCTACATGTGTGTGATGTGTGTGTTGTAATAAATTAGATTTATTGCTTTTATTGCTTCTGCTATGTGCATGTTTACGAAACGTGTTCGAACACACACTTGCCGTGGTGCTGGGGAAACCTAACATAATGTTCATGGGTTTAATTAAAGCTAGGTTTAATACTTATAGGGTCTTAAACCTAACCCGTTATTAAACCTGTCCTGCTCTTTCCTTAACGGCCAACCACTTAATTCCATTTTTCGTTTTCTCACCGCCAAACCTCTCGAGCATTTCCTCACTCGTGATCCTCTTCTCTTCTTCACCGCGATTTCTTTCCTTCCTTTTCTCCTCCGTCGCATGCGACTCTCTCTCCCTCGTGATTTTTTTTCTCGCGACCCCTCTCCTCATGAACGATTGGTTACCTCTGCACCTCTTCCTCGCCGAATATCCAACTACCAATGGCTCCATCCGGTGGGAGATCTAGCAGGAGGGGAGGATCGACGATTGGGCTCTATCGGGCATCGTCGATCTTGGGAGCTTGGGATCGATAGTGGCTTCATGCTGCCGGATTTGGGAGATACCCTCCTGGTTGATCGTCGCTGGAGATAGGTAAGCGCTGCTCTTCCTTGACCTTTGATGAAACCTATTCCCAGCTGTGATTTCCACCATTGTAACTCAGATCTTTGTGTGTGGGATTAGGGCAATGGTGTTTGGAAGTGGATTTTTTCGACGAACAGAGTAGATTGGGGGAGGTTCCAAACCGCAGGTATGTCTTGAATTATCTCCTCCTTTTCATCTACTGTTTGTTTGGTTCAGTTGATTGTAGCTGTGTTGTGATCCGTAGGGTGAGTTCCTTCGGTGGAGCAAGCCAGAGGGTGGATGGTTCTGGGAGGGGGGGGTTGCTCGGTTGTGAGTGAGTGAAGATGGATGGATGGAGCTGTGTGGTTCACTTCGGGTTGGTTAGATCACTAAATTAGTGTAACTATGGTTGTGCGACTGTGAGCAGGGGATTTGTCGGCTGTGAATGGCTGTGGATGGAGTTTGGTTGCGATGAGGATTTCAATTAGGGTGGTTAGATCCCTAATTTGGTGTAATGGTGGGCTGTGAAGGGTTGTGAGTTTGGCTGTGAATAAGGTTGTAATGGATGTAGCTGTGATACTTTGTTTGGGGATGCTTGGGTGTGGAGCTAAGAACGGTGAGTTGAATGTGGGTTCAGTTGAAACAACAATTGTTGCAGGTATGAGCTGTGGTCAGAATGCAGATTTGGGATGTGAATAGATTTGGATGTTCTATTTATGTCCTATGATGGGGTTGTGATTCGATTTGGTGGTGCGCTGGAGCGAGTGGGATGAATGCGAATCGTGTGAATAAGTTGGGAGTTGAATAGAAGGAGCTAAGTTGGTGTGAATTGGCCATGAGTGATTGGGGGGTTTCTAATTCATGTTCGATAGAAGGACGTGAATATATGAACGATGTAGTATTGGATTTGTATATTTGTCAAGTGCTTGAACTTAGTACTTGTTATGTTCTATGCAGGACGTGGTTATGAGACAGGTCTGTGGGCGTGAAGATATTTCTCAAGAGATTCATATAAAGTGGGTAATTTCCTGCCCTGGTCAGGTAGTTGTAAATCTTGATGCAAGAGGATTTAAATTTAATCATATTACCTTGACTCCACTCTTGTTATGATATTGCTTGATACTTAGTCTTTGCCCTTTAAATACTCTATTGTTATTATCACATTTTCCTTCATCATGATTATGAGTTACAAATGTGATGTGTGTAAGTCTATAGTTGTTCAGTTATGTGTACATAATGGAGTATGGATGAAGACTTGATTTGTAAGTTGGATAAATGGTCATCCGTGGGTGGGTAATGTCCTGATGGTAGAATTGATTTTTATGTTATATCCTTATGTTGCGTATCTTTTACAGATCATGTGTTTATGTATGGTCATGTGGATTGTGGATAGTGTGTTGCTACAGACTGGTAGTCCTAGCTTGGTTGTGATTAGTTGAGTATGACTCTCTATAGGATAGAGAGTATATAGTGGATGTATGTATGTGTGACTGTGCATTCATGTCATTTATATGCATGTTGGCGACTTGGTCTCTCTTGTGGTCAGAGAGTCGTTAGTCATCCTGCCTCCATGGTTACTTGTGGTAGTAGTAGTTGGTGTGAGGGTAGATCATTTATTGTGTTGCACTCGACCACTATAGATGGTGGTAGTTGGAGTTGCGTGTTGTCCTCCTGCATGTGTGGCACTCGACCACTCATGGGTAGTGACTATCAGAGTGGCAACAATAGAGACCCCTGTTATGTAGCTTGCTCTTTACACTTATATGCTACTTATTCATACTGCCCACTCAACCACTCGAGAGTAGTGTGGTTGGACTATTGGATACCTTTGACCTGTATCATGATGTAGTATGAGTTAGACCAGATTTATTATTTGTATTCGTTATAGAATGTTAGTAAGGCAGTTGTTGATTTCAGAGTTAGTATTACTCTTCATGTTGTATATTGTGAATATATGCTCAGGTTGGATGAGTGCAGCATAGTAGACTTTCAGATAAGTCAACACCTTACGTTGTTCAGTTGTTTAGTTGGTATATGCATGTATATATATATTATACTGGTGTATACCTGACATACCTTTAGGTTATATATTGTTGACTTGCATGTGATATTTGATATATACATGTTCTTTCATATTACCACTGAGTTTTATACTCACCACCACAAACCCTAGGATTTCTTGTCGCCCACGTAATAGGTAGAAGACTTGGTGACAACTTGGAGCATCACTAGCTGATCCATCTCATCTCACTTTCGAGGCTCCTGTGGTTATTTTGGTTTTTTGTATGCTTTAGTTATGTACTTGGAGTTTATGTGGTGTTATGTGTGGTGGACAATTCTGTTGGTGTACACATGTGTTGTTTCGGATTTTATGTCGGTACTTTCTTATTTTGTGGTCAGTCATACCGGTATGCATTATTGTGAAGTTTGTTATTTCATTGTGATGATTTCCGCTGTGAGTTTGATATTATATGTATATTTATTGTTGTGGTTGTGGCCAAAAGGCTTGTATGAACAGGATATTGTTGGTGCACTCGGCTCAGGACTCGAGTTTGACTCGAACTAAATTTTGATGTTAGATAAAACGTATGACATGGGATTGTCATGGGAAGCCCAACATGGGTTGACCACGTAAGTCCAAGTGTGTAGCCTTGGCGGTGAAAGTCCAAGCATAGGGCTTGGCATGGAAAATCCAAGCATGATGCTTGGTGTGGGAAGTCTTGAAGACTTGGCAAGTTCACTAGGCTCAGGGTCCTTGAGTCGGTGAAGGATGACATTGCGAAGCCATGCGCTAGGTGCATCCGAGGCATCGCCAGACGGGGAGCGAATGGAGGCCCAAGGGAAGTAGACTTCGAGGCAAGAGACGCGAAGGATGACATTGCGAAGTCGTACGCTTGGTGCATTCGAGGGACGTAGGCCGAGGGAAGAGAGCTTCAGTGGGGAACTCCATGAGAGGATGAGGATATTGTTGGTGCAAGTGGCTAAGACTGAGTGTCGGATGCTCAAGAGTGGTGTTTGAGGGTTTACCCGATGGTCAAATGCTCAAACAACTTGGTGTTTGAGGGTTTACCCGATGGTCAAATGCTCAAACAACTTGGTGTTTGAGGTTTTACCCAATATCAGTCGACTGTTCTAGGTCGATTGGACTCGATCGGTGTTCAACTGACCAGGTTCTGGCCAAACAGTCGATTGTCGAGGGAGGGCAGTCGACTACCGACACCATCAGTCGACTGATCAGGGATATCAGTCGACTGATCAGTGTGAATTCGGGCACAGAATGGTTTCCATTCGAGTGATCACAGGAAGCACTCGACTGATGGGATCATCAGTCGACTGATGGCCATGATCAGTCGACTGATGATGGATCCATTGGAACTTATCCAGCATGGATCAAGTTGTTGTGAGACAATGGCTACAGGATAAGTCGACTGATGGTCACGATCAGTCGACTGATGGGCACAAAATCAGCTCGATGCAGGTTATAAATGGAGCTCGAGATGGAGGATTTTGCAAGAGATTTTGGGGAGATTTTAGAGGGGAATTGATACTGCATTCCAGTCCTTCAAGAGTAATCCAAAGCAAGCAACAAGCAAGAGTTCAAATCATTATTGTAAAGTTTTCTTTATGTATTTCATTGTTGTATTTGTATTTGCTTATATTATTTAGTGTAATTTCTTGTACGAGGTTTCTCCACCTTCGACGTGTTGTCGAGAAGGAGTTGTTGTTAGTGTCGTGCGCATAACACGAGCTCGTTGAGCTCACCTGTGGAGTAGGAACCCTAAGGTTTCGAACCACGTATATCTTGTGTCATGTGCTTGTATTCTTGTTGTGTTTTCATTATTGTATATTCCGCTGTGCTAACGAGAATTGTAGACAAGCGATATGCGACGAATGATCAACTTCCACCATACACATGAATTGGAGCTATTCACCCCCCTCTAGCCGGCCACCGATCCTCCAACAAGTGGTATCAGAGCGAGGAGCTTGTTGAGGACTAATCGCCAACACAAGCATGACAAGATGGTCGACTTCAACCTCCAACCACTAAAATTTGAAGGGAATTTTCAATGGTGGAGAAGAAAGATGGAGGTATATCTCGAAACCGATTTTGATATTATGTTAATTTTAGAAAATTATTTCGAAATGCCTAGGGACAAAGAAAATAAGCTGATAGAGAAGTCAAGATGGACCAAGGATCAAATCAAGGACTTCAAGACCAATATCAAGGTAATCAAGATGCTTAGTGATTTGATTCCTAACAACATTTGGTCTAGGCTAGGTGAATATAGGGATGCAAAGGACCTATGGCATAAGGTGATCAAATTCAATGAACATCCCGAACCGGCACAAGTAGAGGAGGAAGCCGAGGAAGAATGCCTATCAACATCTGGATCCAAGGGTGTTGAAGAATCGCCATCTACATTCGAAGATGTGGATGACTTGATGGAAACATCTACCTCTAGCATTAAGGGGGAGGAGAGGTCTTCCATCCCAGAACATGATCAAGACGAAGCATCTACATCCAGGAGAAGTGAAGATCAAGAGGCTTCCACATCCCTAGGTAACTCATGCATTATAATTAAAGATAAAAAACACATAATATGCTTTGAGTGTAGGGAAACTGGGCATTACAAGAGCAAATGCCTAAAATTGGCTAAGAAGAAGGTACCGATGCCAAAAGTCAACCAAAAGTCAAAGGATACCGGAGTCCTCGATAGAAAGAGCAAAGAGCATATTGTGTTCTTCAAATGCAACCAAAGAGGTCATTACCGAAGCCAATGCCCTAGGGGGAGGAAGAAGGGCTAAGAAGGGGTATCTCATGTAGGGGGAGCTTCCAAAGCTAACCCTAAGGTAAATTTAATTAATGCACCTTCAATTCCTAAGGTTAACAAGAATGCTAGAAATTATTTTAGTTCACTTGCTATTATCAATGAAAAGCATGCTAATAGGAATAAATACTTTTCTTTAGGTGCTAAGCATATAAATTTACCTAAGGACAAATCTAGGACCAATAATACTAGACCTATCTTGCCTAGGGAGAGCATAAGGAGAATAGAAGAGAACTTAGACATTAACCCCAAGAAATCTAGGCATATGCCTAAGAAGAAAAACAATTCCCAAAAATCTAATGATAGATCAAAATTAGGAAGATTAGAGGTGGAGAACCATGCCTTGAGGTCAAGGCTTGAGAAACTTGAGAAGACCCTAGCAAAAATTACAAATTCATTTAAAGGGTCTAATGATCAAGATCTTAGACCTAGGAGACAAGAATCGTCCAAGGGCAAGAGAGGATTAGGTCACAAACCTATGTCCTATCACAATGTTCCATTTAATTATGGAACAATTTCTTGGTCTAGGAAAACCAAGGTTAATAGGGAGATTATCCCTAAGACTAATCATGGTGTTTGTCTAGTGGTTAAAGACTCAACAAAACCTAAGAAAGCCACTAAGAACGTCAAAGGGGGAGTTACCTCTAGAGTTGACCTAGAAAAGATCCAATTGACTAAGACTTCAAAGACAAAAAGGGTCATTAGGAAGGTATCTAGGGAAGTTATCCCTAGAGAATACCTAGTTAACCCAAGGAGCTCCAATAGATATTAGGTTCCTAGAAGTGTGATCGATTAACGCTAGATGGGTTAGGGTGTGTCAACCCTAAGTGGATGGGTAGTTAATCTAACCATAGTGAGTTAACACTTTAGGATGTGCTAATGTGGTTTGAGAAGATGAAAAATGATTAAATTGGCATGAGTAAATCTTAGAAGTCATGGTGTGTCATTATGGGTTTTTGGCATACTAGGGGGATAGTTGACATTAAGGCAAAATGAGTTTAATCCTAGAAATGACAATTTAGGCTTGACACTCAGGTATTTTATACCTTAACACTTTATAATTGCCATGCTTTGTTTGCCTTGTCATGACATGACATCATATTTATTTTTATCATATAAAATGTCATGATCATATTTAGGGTTATTTATATATGTCTTGTATGTTTGGTGTTTATATTATCACATGCCATGACATCATGATTATATGACACATACTTTTATTCTTGTATCAATTATGCCATAATCATCATTCATGCATAAATAAAATGGATTTAAGGACTAAGGCATGATTTGAAGTCTCATGCATAAGGGAATCAAATAGTGTTTCCTACAATAATGCATGAGACCCTAATAACTAAAACCCACATCTCACTAGAACTTGACTTATATGTGTTTCACACATCTAGATACAAGTGAGATGTTTAGGAAAATAAAATTAAAGGTTTTAAAAACATTTCAAAATCTTTTTGAAAAACCTTGGTGAAGTCTATCTTTTGATAGCAATCACCATTGAATGAGGTGATACAAAGAGGGTTCAATATTGAAGTTTTTCTCAACTTTTGAACTTTGTATCAATCTCACTATTTTGTGGGTAAAATAATTTTCTAATATTTTTCACCCATAATGATTGTTATAAGTAGTATACATATGAATTTTCATGATTTTTCAACGTATGTATATTTACTTATGAATTTCGAAAATTAAAGTCTGATAACTGAAATTCAGATTTTTCAGTTATCAATTGACTGATGCTTAATGGCAGTCGATTGATGAGGGTGAAAGTCGACTGGTAGCTGAAGGAGTCGACTGCCCATGCTGATTTCGGGTAAACATGTTTGTTAGGCCCATGTTCAACTTTGTTTTGGTTCCCTAACTACTCCTAACACTAGGACATGCCTTGGAGAGCATTAGAAAAGGTGGAAATCCATTGGATATGGATTAAGAGAAGCATTTAGGGTAAGTATCAATTTTAAGGTGTATGGAAGTTTAATGTTGAACCTGTGCCTTAATTTTGATTATTTAAGTGTTCCTATTGGCTTAGGGACTCTCCAAGGACATTGTTGGTGCAATGGTCAAGGGGGAGCAAGCCTTTAGGGGGAGATATCCATCATGGGAAGATGGATGTGTATTTCCTCATGGGAGGAAAATTGAGGGAGTGCCTCTCTTAAGTGATATGGGACTTATCACTAGAAAGATTGTAGGCATGTGTTTTCCTCGAAGGGAGAGATTATAAGATCTCATTAGGATATAAAACATTCATACCCTTGGGGAGGACCTTTTTGATGTATGTCAAAAAGGGGGAGAAGTTACCAATTGGGGTTAGTTGGAATTCGCATTGGGATGTGAGAATTGCAAATTGGGGATAATTGGTAGACTTAAGTTTGAGGTTTTGTCAAACATCAAAAAGGGGGAGATTGTTGGTGCAATCGGCTCAAGACTCGAGTTTGACTCGAACTATATTTTGATGTTAGACAAAACATATGACATGGGATTGTCATGGGATGTCTAACATGGGTTGGCCACGTAAGTCCAAGTGTGTAGCCTTGGCGGTGAAAGTCCAAGCATGGGGCTTGGCATGGAAAATCCAAGCATGAGACTTGGTGTGGAAAGTCTTGAGGACTTGGCAAGTTCACTAGGCACGGGGTCCTTGAGTTGGTGAAGGATGGAATTGCGAAGCCGTGCGCTTGGTGCATCTGAGGGACTATCGGACGGGGAGTGAATGGAGTGAGGCCCAAGGGAAGCAGACTTCGAGGGAAAGAGACGCGAAGGATGACATTGCGAAGCTGTGCGCTTGGTGCATCCGAGGGACGTAGGCCGAGGGAAGAGAGCTTCGGTGGGGAACTCTCTGAGAGGATGAGGTGGACTTAGCCAAGTGATTAAGACTGAGTGTCGAATGCTCAAACTTGGTGTTTGAGGGTTTCCCCGACGGTCAGATACTTAAACAACTTGGTGTTTGAGGTTTTATCCAACATCAGTCGACTGGTATAGGTACAAGTCGACTAATCTAGGTCGATTGGACTAGATCGGTGTTTGACTGACCAGGTTCTGGCCGAACAGTCAATTGCTAAGGGAGGGCAGTCGACTGTCGACACTATAGTCGACTGATGAGTGATATAAGTCGACTGATCAAGGTGAATTCGGGCGTAGAATTGTTGGTGTAATCGACCCGGACTCGAGTTTGACTCAAACTATATTTTGATATTAGACAAAACGTATGACATGGTATTGTCATGGGAAGTCCAACATGGGTTGGTCACGTAAATCCAATGTATAGCCTTAGTGGTGAAAGTCCAAGCATGGGGCTTGGCATGGAAAATCCAAGCATGAGACTTTGTGTGGGAAGTCTTGAGGACTTGGCAAGCTCACTAGGCTCGGGGTCCTTGAGTCGGTGAAGGATGGCATTGTGAAGCCATGCACTTGGTGTATCCGAGGGACCATAGGATGGGAAGCGAATGGAGTGAGGTCCAAGGGAAGCATACTTCGAGGGCAAGAGACGCAAAGGATGACATTGCGAAGTCGTGCGCTTGGTACATTTGAGGGATGTAGGCCAAGGGAAGAGAGCTTCGGTGGGGAACTCCATGAGAGGATGAGGTGGACTTAGCCAAGTGGCTAAGACTGAGTGTCGGATGCTCAAAACTGGTGTTTGAGGGTTTACCCGATGGTCGGATGCTCAAACAGCTTGGTGTTTGAGGTTTTACCCAACATTAGTCGACTGGTATAGGTACCAGTCGACTGCTCTAAGTCGATTGGACTCGATCGATGTTCGACTGACCAGGTTCTGACCGAATAGTCGACTACCGAGGGAGGGCAGTCGACTACTGACACCATCAGTCGACTGATGAGGGATATCAGTCGACTTATCGGGGTGAATTTGACCACAAAATGTTTTCCAATTGAGTGATCACGTTGAGCACTCGACTGATTGGGTTACCAGTCGACTGATGGGTATGATCAATTGATTGATGGTTATCCGTTGGGTTTTTTCCAACATGGATTCGGCCGTTGTGAGACAACAGCTACAGGAGTAGTTGACTGGAGGTCACGAGCAGTTGACTGATCGACGCGAAATCAGCCCGAGACAAGCATAAAAGGAGGAGCTTGGGGAGGATTTTAATAAGAGTTTTGGGGAGATTTTGGAGGGGAATTGCTGCTGCATTCCAGACCTTCAAAAGCCAAACCAAAGCAAGCAATAAGCAAAAGCGATCAAAGCCATTTGTGTAATGTTTTCTTTCGTAGTGTCTTTGTATTTGCTTGTACTTTTGTATTACTGTGTATTTGTTTGTACGAGGTTTCTCCACCTCCGACTTGTGGTCGAGAAAGAGTTTGAGTAGTGTCATGTGCATCTCTAGAGCTCTTTGATCTCGGCCCGTGGAGTAGGAACCCTAAGGTTCTGAACCACGTATATCATTGTGTTTGTGTGTGTGTTGTATTCTTGTATTTGTTTTATTATCATTCCGCTGCGCATTAACGAGAATTGTAGACAAACACACAAAGAATGATCGACTTCCATCGTATACGCGAATTGGGGCTATTCACTCCCCTCTAGCGGGCTATCGATCTTCCAACAAGTGGTATCAGAGCGAGGAGCTTGTCGAGGACTAACCGCCAACACAAGCACGACAAGATGGTCGGCTTCAACCTCCAACCACCAAAATTCAAAGGAGATTTTCAATGGTGGATAAGAAAGATGGAGGTATACTTCAAAACCGATTTCGATTTCATGTTAATTTTTGAAAATGGTTTTGAAGTGCGTAATGATGTGAGGAAAACATATAGGATTTTAGGAGTAGTTTTCGCTCACATCTCATTACATTTTATGTTAGTTTCATGCATATGTCACATTGTTTTGCATGCATTTCCTATTTTCTGATTCGGAGATCTGCTCTTTGTACTTTTGTGTGCAGGATAGCATTTCGTGGGGAAAAAGGTGCACTTTCAGAGCAAAAGGAGGGAATTTTGCAGGTAGACACAGAAGGGGACACGACCAGGGCATGTGGCTACACACGGTCATGTCTAAGGGGCGAAATCGGCCACCCCAGTGCCACACACAACCTAGACTTTTGGCGCTGCACGATTCCGATGCGAGTCGATTATTTTATAGGTTTCACAAAGATCAAGGCTAATGTCTATATAAAGGAGATTACACCCAAACCCTAGGGAGAAGTCAAGACAGCTGGGACGACACACCGAAGCCCTAAAAAGCTTAGGAAACTCGCAACGGGGAGGAAGAACACCGCTGGAGATCCGAGTTCTGCACTTCAACGCCAAAGAGAAGGCCACATTGGTATTTTAAATTTACGTTCTTGCACTTTATCTATTATTTATTCGAACATGAACATGCCTTGTGTTTCTTTTCTCCTATCTATGGAGTAGTTTCTTCGATTCTAGGATTAGGGAGTAGTTTGTGTGGGTAGGATATGTTGCTTGAAATTGAATTCTAGTATTGAGTTTGAATTTGCAATTGGAATTAGTTTAGACCGATATCTATGTGTATTTGGTTTTCTATCTACTGTGCTAAGCTGATACGAGGGGTGACAACCCTCGTATCTAAAATTTAGGGGATGTATATGAGGAACCTAAGGGTTGGGCTCATCTCTTGTAATGGTGGGTAGAAGGATGCGATAGAATTGGAAATGATTCATCGCAGGGATTGATTCGGCATCCTCGTACCGCCTATCCAGTCCTTGTAAGGCAGAGATAGCTCCCGATGGATGCGGTGGCTCATCGGGAGAGTGTATGATGTTTCTTCCACAAGACCATAGTTGGACGTTTAGACAATGCCCAGTTGATGGCATGTTTTGCGACACACAAGCGAAACCGAAATCCTAGAATCCCTTTAAAAGATCTCGCGACAAACTCATTTCTTCCTCCGTGTGACACCGTATTGAGTAGGACCGTCGATAACCCTCACATTCACAACCCTTAGAGTCTAGTCCCGAACAATTACATCCACCGAACAAATCGGTACTCGAATCTCAATCCCTGTGGGATTGATAATCTTTTTATTACTTGACGACATCCGTGCACTTGCGGGCGTTGAGCGCGAGCGCGCACTTCGATTCCTCTACGGTCTCCATCGCGAGATTTGAGGTCGCGTTCATGCGCATCAAGTTTTTGGTGCCATTGCCAGGGACTGATTGATTTGATATCGAATCGGGAAGTAGATAATTGGATCGGACCTAGGGTAGATTTACTTTTCTTGTTTTATTTTATTTTAATTTATTTTATTTCAGTTTTGTTTATTCAGTTGCTCTATCCTTATTTATAATTTTTTGCATATAACGATGCATGCTTTTACTCATGATTTTGGTCAATTTAATGCTGTGAGTTTCAGTAACATTTATTGTGAACATTGTGGTGAAACATGGCATAACATTAACGATTGTCTGAATATATTTGAACCTTCACCATGTGAACAAGAAGATATCACCTATGATTACAACCAGTGGCCACAAGATTATTCCTATTCATATAGTTATGACCCTGGCTACTTAAATCCTCAATATTGTCCGCCTAAATCTCGACTAGTGCAGATGATAGAAAGCTTTATTCAGACGCAACAAGAGGTGAACGCTGAATTTTAGCAGCGACATTCGCAGACAGAAACAATGATTGAATAATTAAGTTCATCTGTGAATGACATTGCTAGCCAAAAAAATAAGCTGGAGATTCAGATAGCACAGATCGCCAGTCAGTTTGCTAGAACACCGAGTCGATTACCAGGAAGTGAGGAAGGACAATCCATTCAATCACCACTAGAAGGAGAACTTGAGGATTATATATTGATACTTTAATCGAGGAGTGCATTGCTTCAATCAAAACACTTCCTAACCTCAAGGATCTAAAAGAGCTTGCCTTAACCCTCACCAAAACTTTAGTTACCAATAATGAAGCCTATCTAGTGATTTGTGTTGATAAAATTTCATTCGGCCTAATAGCATCTACTATTCAATCTTTTGGTGATAATATTTGTAGTGAGTTACATTATTCACAGCATATGGATGAAATAGGATATTATGATCAAACTCCTAATGATTCATTAAATATAAGCATGTTCACTCTCGAACCAAGGAAGGCAACTAATAAATATCTTGCCCCTCCACGAGCAAGATTTAAGAGATATGATGTTAAGGGACCACAACGGAGGAGGCGTAAGGTGAGCAAATATCTTGCTCCCCCACGAGCAAGATTCAAACACATCAAATGAAACGTAGGAATAAGGTTGAGCTAAACGACCTTAAACAAAGCGCTTCTTGGGAGGCAACCCAAGTTTAATTTTTAGGTATTCCTTTGATTGTATTGTATGCATTTAGTTAATTTGAACTTTGATTTCCATTTCATTTACCATTAGGACCAGAAGAAAACTTTGATAGGTAAAAATAAAATCAATATTAGCTTACACGGCAAAGCATATGAGAAAAAAAGAGACACACGACTTGCCCATGTATTTTCCCATGGCCATGCCCCACCAATCCGAGGCGCACACAGCCTGACCGTGTGTTTTCACACGGCCTGACCATGTGTTTTCACATGGTCATGTCAAACAGTGGTTAAGTAGGGCATGCTGTGTGTTTTCACCCCATGTGCGCCGTGTTTTGATTTTCTTGCCCTAACCATGTGGATCCTTCTTCCCCACCACCTAGAAGCCTTTCTAACCCTCAAGGAAGCCTAAAAGAAGTAAGGATGAGGAGGACCAAGCAAGTGGCATCTTGATCTAGTGCTTTAGGGAGACGAGTAAGGAGAACCGACACCCCTCAAGCTCCGGAGGAGGAAAATGCTCTTCCAACCTGTTGGTGCAATCGGCCTAGGTAACGATTGATCGGACTCGAATCTGACTCGAGCGACATTTTGATGTTCGACAAAATGTATGACAATGTGATTGTCATGGTAAAGTACAAGTCATGGGTACTTGGCGTGGAAAGTCCAAGTGGGACACTTGGCATTGGGAAAGTCCAAGTCTTGAGCACTTGGCATGTAAAGTCCAAGCATGGGTCTTGGCAAGGGAAAGTCCAACATGGGTTGGCAAAGGAAAGTCCAAGCATGGGTCTTCACATGGAAAGTCCAACATGGGTTGGCAAGGGAAGTCCAAGCTTGAGTCTTGGCATTTGGAAAGTCCAAGGGGAATATTGGTGGCGTAAAGCCCAAGAAGGAGTCTTGGCAGCATAAGTCCAATGGTTGGCAGCGTAAAGTCCAAGCGGGAGTCTTGGCAGCGTAAGTCCAATGTGCCTTGGAGGTGTAGACACCGTTAGCATGAAAATAGCCGATGGAAGCATCTGAAGGCTAGCGTATGGATGAACAAGTCATTAATAACTTGGAGGGATACAATAGGCGCGAGGCTGACGGAGGTGACTAGAAGGCTTAGGTCTAGGATACAGGTGGTCTAACAAGTATGGGGGCACCATACTTGGGTTAAAACTTCATGTTTGAGGTTAAAACCTCATGTTTGAGGTGTATCAATCGATTGGGACCATGGGTCAGTTGACTAGTGAGAGTCAACTAGGGTTTGATTGCGGGACGTGCCTTGGCAGTCGACTAATGGCCCGAGTAGTCAACTGATCTGGTGATCAATCGACTGATGGCTGAGATCTCAGGCACATAAGGTTCTCTAGTCGAGTGATCGACCTGACTATTCGACTGATTGAGCCATCAGTCGACTGATGGGTATGATCAGTCGACTGATGGTCTATCCGTTGGATTTTTCCAGTGTGGATCTAGCTGTTGTCTCACGACAATAGTGGCATCAGTCGACTGATAGGCATAAATTAGCTCGAGTTGCAGGTTTAAAAGGAACATGAAGGGAAGGTTTTGGCAGTGATTTTCTTGAGCAATTTGGAGTGATTTGCTGGTGAAAATCAGGGTCTTCAAGGCTAGTCCAAGGCAATCAAAGATCAAGCAATGAAAAGCTCTTGTAAAGTGATTTCCTTTACTTGTATTGCATTTCATATTTGTATTTACTTGTATTTGATTAGTATTACTTTTGTAATCATTGTACGAGGTTTCTCCACCTCCGGATTGTTCCGAGAAGGAGTTATTTGGATTAGTGGTGTGTGGTCGCATTGCTAGAGCTCGTTTGAGCTCGATCCGTGGAGTAGGAACCATTCACTTCTGAACCATGTTATATCCTTGTGTTGTGCTTGTGTTCTTGTTGTATTCATTTTATTATTGTATATTCCGCTACGTATAACAAGTTTTGTAGCAAGCATGCGATCGAGTTCCAATCGAGCGACGTACACGCTATTCACCCCCCCTCTAGCGGGCGCAATGTTCCTACACAACCCTTCTTTTTCACAACAATGAGCATAGTGATAGATATAATATGCTTTCTACTCGTAAAATCACTGCAACTAGGTATCTTGATGAAGATTTACTATAATCCTTAGGTTTGTTGGGTGACATTCAAGCTCTATTTGAAAAAATAGGATGGGGAGAGATAATGGGGATAAGACACCCAACTTATCCTAGGATAGTTCTAGAGTTTTTAAGTTCTTTAGAAGCCGAAGTTTTAATGGGTAGAGAGAGTGAAGAGGGTAGGATTACCTTTAGGATATTCAACATTGAGCATGAATGGACACTACACCAATGGAATTCATATTTTGGCTTGCCGAGTGGGGGAGAGAGAAGAACCCCTATTGGGTTTAACTCTCAGATCTTTTAGACCGAATTGACAGGGGAGTACACTTACGACCCTTCTAGGGCCAAAGCATCGCGCCTCCAAAACTCCATTTTCCGATACCTCCACCGAATCATGGTAAGTACTATATTTGTTCGTGGGGAGAGTGACGGTGTAGTGAGAGCTAGCGAGCTGCTTTGCCTCTGGGACATGATACAAGAAAGGAGTAGCATTGATGTAGGGTCCCATTTCATCAGACACTTAGTGAAGATGGGCAAAACAGCAAGAGGAGAGATTAATGTGGGGGGCCTACTTACCCACATTTGCCAAAGGATGGGGTACGATTACACCGCGTTAGAGAGTATAGAGGGGAGCCCTAGGATCGACCTAGGAGTGTGTATGACCATGAAGATGATTGTAAGAGAGGAACACTCCTTATGCTTTGTAAGGAAAAACCTGATGGCCCTTAGGCTCCTCGACCCTGATCGTACCACCATCACCACACGCGCCAACTGGCGCTTAGACCTGATAGTGGAGTTCCCGCTAGATAAGGGACCATCCACAGCGATACCCATCTCTCCCCCTTTACATCACTCTCTCTCTAGTCCATGCATGTATAGAAGCCCACCTAGTCCACGTCGACATGAGCTTGCACCTACACCACCACCTTTTTCTACTTTTGAGCAGGATGCAGGTAAATCGGCCTATGATTTTTTGGAGTTCCGATTGCGCCTCGATGATATATACGCCGAGCAGCAGACACAGAGGCAGCGATGGGAGGAGAAGAGCACCTACATGTAGGCGGAGTTTCAGGATTTCTGAGAGCACTTCCAGCGGGCTGAGGAGTTCTATAACGAGGCCCGCATATACTTCCAGGAGGAGTCTGCCCATTGACAGGCAGAGGCCACCTACTCCCAGGAGATGCGGCAACATATGCTAGCCCAGCAGGCACAGTGGGATAGGGAGGAGGAGCACCGAGCAGCTGCTGCATCCACCAGCTCTCAGATCAACCACATGTACATGTGGCATCAGTGGCTCAGCAGCAGGTTCTCCCAGGATCCCGAGATGCCGAGGCTTCCATACTTTCCACCTCGTCCACCATACTAGAGGTATAATTTCATTTAAGTCTGGTGGGGGGGGGGAACCCAAGTTTTGTTTTATTTTATTTCTAGCAGTAGTTTCTTTCTTGATGTTTGCATTTTAGTTAGCATTCATTTGTTCATGCATTGGTTGTTCAATTTCTTTTAGCACTTAGTTTTTGCTATAAGCTGCCTCAGTAGTATTTTTAAAAGTTTTCTTCATGAGTTGTTTCCATGGGTAGCTTAACTTCATTTACCCCGTGGTATTTTATTCTATTTTCTCTGAATGAATGTTCAAGACTTACACTGGTTAGCTTTTATTTTGCACATACACATGACGAACTTTCTGAAAGAGAGAGTCTAGTACATACCTAGTTATGATTCATCTCAGTAGTCTAGTACTTTGGAATCCACAGGTGTTCCTAAGTTTAGCATTTCAATTACTGGAGATGCTCGGATCGTGTAAGCCCATTCGAAAAAATCAAAATCCCAGTGAGCTATAAAAAATAAAAGAGAGAAAAGAAAAAGAAATGAAAAAGAAAAGAAAGAAGAAAAAAAAGAGAAAAAAAAGTATGAGGGATAAAAAATAGTTGTTGTGGGTGGAAATGGTTAGGTGCCCCTTTGAGACCGAGTTAGATTACTGGGGAAACACTTATCAATTTCTCTCAATACTAAGCACGCCTTTGAGACTGTGCTAAATCTAGGGAACGACCCTCGCTTTGGGCAGGTAAGTGTCTAAGAGCCGGAGACCTTAGGAAAGCTATAGGATGACGACTTAACTTACCATGGAACGAGTATCCCCTAAGAAGATTCACTTAGCACATGCACGATAAGCTAACTTAGTGAATTTTTAGAACATATCTATTTTTCTTTGATAGAAAATACCACTTAATAAATCTAGTTAACATGCATTGTATGGAACAATGATTTTTAAAATTTCATGGCACTAAGGTTTTCTTGAGGACAAGAAAAAATTTAAGCCTGGGGGAATTGATGTGAGAAAAACATATAGGGTTTTAGGAGTAATTTTCGCTCACATCTCATTACATTTTATCTTAGTTTCATGCATATGTCACTTTGTTTTGTATGTATTTCCTATTTTCTGGTTCGGAGATCTGCTCTTTGTACTTTTGTGTGTAGGATAGCATTTTATGGGGAAAAAGGTGCACTTTCGGAGCAAAAGAAGGGCATTTTGCAGCTAGATGCAGAAGGGGACACGGCCAGGATGTGTGGCTACACACGGCCGTGTCCAAGGGGCGAAATCAGCCACCCCAGTGCCACACATGGCCTAGCCATGTGGAAACACTTGGCCGTGTGGCACTGCACGATTCTGACACGAGTTGGTTATTTTCCAGGTTTCAGAGAGATCAAGGCTGATGTCTATATAAAGGAGGCTACGCCCAAACCCTAGGGAGGAAGCAAGATGGCTGGGACGACACACCGAAGCCCTAAAAAGCTTAGGGAACTCGCAACAGGGAGGAAGAACATCGCCAAAGATCTGAGTTCTGGACTTCAACGCCAGAGAGAAGGCCATATTGGCATTGTAAATTTCTATTCTTGCACTTTATCTATTATTTATTCGAAAATGAACATGCCTTGTGTTTCTCCTCTCCTATCTATGGAGTAGTTTCTTCGATTCTAGGATTAAGGAGTAGTTTGTGTGCGTAGGATATGTTGCTTCAAATTGAATTCTGGTATTGAGTTTGAATTTGCAATTGGAATTAGTTTAGACCGATATCTATGTGTATTTGGTTTTCTATCTACTGTGCTTAGCCGATACGAGGGGTGACAACCCTCGTATCTAAGATTTAGGGGATTTATAGGAGGAACCTAGGGGTTGGTCTCATCTCCTATAACCGTGGATAGAAGGATACGATAGAACTGGAAATGGTTCATCGCAGGGATTGATTCGGCATCCTCGTATCGCCTATATAGTCCTTGTAAGGCAGAGATAGCTCCCGATAGATGCGGTAGCTCATCGGGAGAGTGTATGATGTCTCTTCCACAAGAAAATAGTTAGACGTTTATACAACACCCAGTGATAGCATGTTTTGCGACACACAAGCGAAATTGAAATCCTAGAATCCCTTTAAAAGATCTCGCGACAAACTCCTTTCTTCCTCCGTGTGACACCGTATTGAGTAGGACCACCGATAACCCTCACATTCACAACCCTTAGAGTCTAGTCCCGAACAATTACATCCACCGAACAAATCGGTACACGAATCTCAGTCCCTGTGAGATCGATAATCTTTTTATTACTTGATGACATCTGTGCACTTGTGGGCGTTGAGTGCAAGCATGCACTTCGAGTCCTCGATGGTCTCCGTCACGAGATTTAAGGTCGCGTTCATGCGCATCACCTAGGGATAAGGAAAACAAGCTAATAGAAAAATCAAGATGGACCAAGGACCAAATGAAAAATTTCAAGACAAACCTCAAGGTAATCAAATTGCTAAGTGATTTAATTCCTAACCATATTTGGTCTAGATTAGGTAATTATAGGGATGCTAAGGACCTATGGGACAAGGTGGTCAAATTTCACGAAGAGCTCACAATGGTCCATGAGGAGGATGCCGAGGAAGAGCGTCCATCAACATCCGGATCCGAGGATGTTGAAGAATTGCCATCTACATTCGAAGATGTGGATGATTTGGTGGAAACTTCCACCTCTAGCATTGAGGGGGAGGAGAGGTTTTCCATCCCAGAACAAGAACAAGAAGAAGCATCTACATCCTGGAGAAGTGAAAATTCTCTAGGTAACTCAAGTATTGTGATTATAAATAAAAATCATATAATGTGTTTTGAGTGTAGGGAATATGGACACTATAAAAGCAAGTGTTCGAAAAAGATTAAGAAGGCTCCACCGGCACCGAAAGTTCAAGAAAAAGCAAAGAACGTCGGAGTCCCCGCTAGGAAAGGCAAAGAGCACATTGTGTGCTTCAAATGCAACCAAAGGGGACATTATAGAAACCAATGCCCTAGGGGGAGGAAGAAGGGGCAAGAAGGAGCATCTCATGTAGGGGGAGCTTCCAAAGTTAACCCTAAGGTAAATTTAATTAATGCACCTTCAATTTCTAAGGTTAACAAGCATGTTAAAAATTATTTTAGTTCACTTGCCATATTTAATGAAAAGCATGCTAGTAGGAATAAATATTTTTATTTAGGTGCCAAGCATGTTAGTTTACCTAAGGACAAACCTAGACACCATAATTCTAAACAAATTCTACCCAAGGAGTCCATTAAGAGAATAGAAGAGAATTTAGGCATAAACCCTAAGAAGGGTAGACACATGCCTAAGAAGGAAAAAAATTCCCAAAATATAAATGAAAAATCAAAATTGGGAAGGTTAGAGGTGGAAAACCAAGCCTTGAGGTCAAGACTTGAGAAACTTGAGAAGACCCTAGCAAAAATCACAAATTCATTTAAGGGGTCAAAGGTTCAAAATTTAAGGCCTAGGAAACAAGAAATGTCCAAGGGCAAGAAAGGTTTGGGTCACAAACCTATGTCCTACCATAATGTTCCATTCAATTATGGAACAATTTCTAGGTCTAGAAAAAACCAAGGTTAATAGAGAAGTTATCCCTAAGATTAACCATGGTGTTTGTTTAGTGGCTAAAAATTCAATGAAATCTAAGGTAGCCACTAAGAAGGTCAAAGGGGGAGTCACCTATAGAGTTGACCTAGGAAAGACCCAAGTGACTAAGGCTTCAAAGCCAAAAAGGGTCATTAGGAAGGTATCTAGGGAAGTTATCCCTAGTGAATACCTAGTTAACCCAAGGAACTCCAATAGATATTGGGTTCCTAGGAGCGTGATCGATTCACGCTAGATGAGTTAGGGTGTATCAACCCTAAGTAGATGGGTAGTTAACCTAGTCATGGAAGAGTTGACACATTAGGATGTGCCAATGTAGTTTGAAAAGATGAAAAATGATTAAATTGGCACAATTAGGTTGTAGAAGTTATGGTGTACCATTTTAGATTTTTGGCACACTAGTGGGATAATTGGCATTAAGGCAAAAATGGATTTGATTCTAGAAATGATAATTTGGGCTTAACACTTAGGTATTTTATACTTTAGCATTTTATAATTGCAATGCTTTATTTGCCTTGTCATGACATGACATCATATTTATTTTTATCATATAAAATGTTATGATCAGTTTTAGGGTTATTTTTATATGTCATGTATGCTTTGATTTCATTCACATGCCATGACATCATGATATTGGCACATGCTTATTCTGTTAGAATGTATACTGAAAGCCTAGCTCTTTTTGTATGAACATTTTATTTTGAAATAAGAATCACATGATCATTGTTTGCATTTTATATATTCATTATATATGTGTGCATATTGTCTAATATTTTACATTGTAGATAACATGGTGCTTGATGTGGCACAGAAGATCATGTTATCAGTACCTTGTAAAATATAAGTAGAGGCTCACAACCAAGATGGTTTTGGACAAACCATTGGCATGGTTGTAGTGTAGCTTGGTATTGTTTTATCTTGAACATAGAGTTACACTAGTACACTTAGGTGTATTGAGCAGGACCGAAATAGAGGTGATTCAATTTAGTGCTGACTACATAATTGAATCGGACCTCGGATATTATGTTGTACATGCTCTTAATCCCGATATAATAACGGGCACATGTACTTAGTATTTATTTCTTTAATTTACCAGTGGGTGAGATTTAGATGGATTAAATCAATATGCCCGGTAAGTTGGGAAATAATATTATTTACATGGTGTACCATTGATTATAGGAGGAAACCGTGTCCTATATATTAGGTTGATGATGTCCCCTTGAGGAGCTCATAAGGTTCATCATGTAAACCCAGCTGGTTGACTTAGTCAACATGATGATAAGGTTGAGTGGTACTACTCGAGGAGTTAGATGTTAATTAATTGATGGTCAGTAAATCAATTAATTGACGGATATTCGATATCTTAAACACGGGGAGATTGATGGACAAATAATATATGGAGCCCATATTGATTTATGGGGGTTGGTGAGGTAGTTCAATGATGATCCTCTAGTGGAATGGAACATCATTAATGGATCAAGTTTGTGTGGTTCCGATCCATCGGGTGGCCAACTCCTCCTTATGGTCCCTATCGTAGCCTAATATAATCCTTATGAAGTCTAGATCCAAGAATGTAAAACAAAACCTAGAACCAACGGTTGGATTAAATCAATAGATCCGATGGTTAGGATGAAACCCTAGAACCAACGGTTGGATTAAATCCATAGATCCGATGGTTAGGATGAAATCCTTGATCCGACGGTTGGGATGAAATCCTTGATCCGACGGTTGGGATGAAATCCTAGATCCTACGGTTGGGATGAAATCCTAGATCCTACGATTGGGATGAAATCCTAGATCCGACGGTGGAGATTAAATCCCTAGATCCGACGGTGGAGATTAAATCCCTAGATCCGACGGTGGAGATTAAATCCCTAGATCCGACGGTGGAGATTAGAGGAGGCTTAAGCCTAAATTCTAGAATTAGGGTTTGGCTCATCCATGGGTTGGGCGGCAACAAACCCTAGAGGAGTTAGGGGTTGGGCGGCAAGAATATAGGAGTTAGTTCCTATATTTTAGGCTAACCAACTTTCTCCTAAATTCTATAAATATATGGCTTAGGGTTGGGCGAAAAAAAAGACATAGGAGTTGGTTCGAATTGAAGTTAGGGTTTTGGCTCTTATCAAGGTGGTCGGCTAGGGTTTGGAGATAGAGCTTGGGCGGCAACCTTTCTCCTTCATTGATTGTTGCCGGCGCCCATTCTTCTCCATCAAGGCTTGGCCAAGGCCCATCTTATAGACCTCCTTTCTTCCTTGGCCAACTCTCATTCTTCTCCTTTAATCCTTGGTGGCCGGTGGTTCCAAGCTTCTTGGTGGCGGCGCTCATCCATTGGTGGCGGGCAACTTTGTTTCAAAGTTGGCCGGAGTTCATTCATTCGTTCCTTGGCCGGCGGTTACATCAAACTTCTTTACTTGGTGGCCGGTTCTAGAAAGGAAAAGGTTTTGTTCGTTTTTCTCTTTGTTCGCAGCGGACAAGGTAGAGGAGAACTCGATCTAGAAGGCTTCTACTCGTGGAGGATCTTCGTCCACACGTCGTCCACGAGAGGGATAGGACATACGGTAGAAGATCGTGAGGTATAAAGTTATTTTAACTTTATGTACAGATCTGAGCATGTTCTTATTTGTTTTGATTATGCATGTGTGTGTGTGCAAATATATTGTATAATCATGGACTCCGAAGACAAACACAAAAACTGGCGATCCGTCCGTCGTCTCTTCCGCGGCTAATCAACTAGAAGCGTAGAGTTGCTTGAACAACTAGTTTGTTCGAGCGACCACTCAAGTTGTTAGCACGACGACGAAATGGTGTTGCTAAGGAAGCTCATCCCATCCGGATTAATCCTTTCATTAGTGAAAATTTTAATCCGGGGACATGGGAGCCAATGAGCCTCCGAAGCGACATATACCAACAATTGGTATCAGAGCCACGGTTTCCGGTTTTGTGTGTTTTGGATTCGGTTAAATTTTTATGCATTTTTAATATATTATATGTGCCGGATAATAGTAGGATATGCGTAGTTTAACTCTTTGGTTGCAGACATAAGATCCGACTATTATGGCCATGTGTGTGTATGTGAATGGATGTGTGTAAAAATTTATTATTTGAATCCTCGGGGTTGACGAGGCTAGATTAGTATTTAATTTTTGTAATTAAATACGGCATTGTTTAGCCGCTCATTTTAGTTTACTTTCGATCTAGATTATTTGTACACTCCTTCGTGGAGTATAGGATCGATGGATGTAAATTAATATGATTGATCTCGGCTCGGAACTCTTTGGTGACTTGCGCACGGGAAAAGATGGAGCGGACGAGGTGGCGACACGACGGGATGCGTATTGGAGAACAATGCCATAATAGTTGGAAAAATTCTGATTTTTCCATATTTATTGCTTATATGTTTTATATGCATGTTGTGTTTGTTTTAAAATTCCTCGATTTCAATTTACTAAGTGGGAGAGGGACATTTTAATTAATTCCCGCGGCCTCCATTACAATTTGACGTGTGATGCAACAAACTTGCGCGTTGGCTCTGAGTGCCTTCCTCCCCATCGGATGGGTTTGTTTGCGGATCACTAGGTCAAATAATGGTTATAGGAAATTATTTAGGAGCGTGTGTACTTCCCCATCGGTAAGGCACATAATCCGAAATAATTCCCTTAGTATCGTGTAATGGTGCACACTTAGATGCAAATAAAAGGTATCCTCCCCATCGGAGTCTCTGCTTTTATTTGTAGGACTAAAGAGGAACCAACTATTAATTTTATTTGTCAAAAAGTAAGGTTGACAAGATAAAAAAATTAATGGGTAAAACCTCCTCTTACAAATGAAGAATTCGTATACGTCCACACTATCGTGGCATGCGATATTCTCGGTGTTTTGAGGTGTTGGTTGATTTCGGGATTTTATTGTTTTGAGGAATCAATAATATTTGAAATCTAATATTTTTGATCATTGTGATTTTTAGGATTTTCAAATGGCTTTCAACCCACTTGCTGTGATTTTAAAAGAAAACAAACTTACTGGTCCAAACTACATTGATTGGAAAAGAAACCTGGATATTGTCTTAACTGCGGAGGAGTACAAATTTGTACTCTTCGAGGTCTGTCCTCCTAAGCCCACCGATGACTCTGATGAAAAGGAGAAAGAACATTATAAGAAATGGGTTAAGGCAGATGAGATGGCGCGGTGTTACATTTTGGCATCTATGTCAAATGTGCTGCAACATCAGCATCAGGCCATAGCCACAGCTTATGACATGATGTTCAATCTCAAGGAACTTTTCGAACATCAGAGTAGGGCAGCTAGGCAGGAGGCAATGAGAAACTTGATGACGACCACCATGGTCGAGGGAACACTCGTTAGGGACCATGTTCTCAAGATGATGGCTCATCTTAATGAGATGGAAGTCCTCGGAGCTGAGATCGATGGGGAAACCCAGGTCGATATCATTCTCCAGTCTCTGCCTAGGAGTTTTGAGCAGTTCCGCCTCAACTACAACATGAACAAGAGGTTGTATTCGTTGGCGGAGCTTCTGACAGAACTCCAGGCGGCAGAGGGGCTTTTTCGTCAGAGTTCTCAAGCCATGGTCGCTCAGAAGGTTTCTTCCTCTAAACCGAAAGGTAAGAAGAAGAAGAAGCAAGGTAGAGCGAAGAAAGTGGCAGTGGGACCCCAGGCAGGAGTGAAGAAGCCGAAAGGCAAGTGCTTCACTTGCAAGCAGACTGGACATTGGAAGGCGGACTGTCCTCGCCAAAAGAACAAAGGTATATCTTCTTGTTTAGTTATTGAAACATGTTTAGCGGTGTTATCTACGATTGCACGGTGTGTAGATCTGAGCCAGCGATCATGTCTGCAATACTTTGCAGGTTCAGAAACCCACGACTAGGTGAGGAGAGGTTACCGTCTACATGGGCAATGCTTCAAAGGTGGCGGCTATTGCAGTGGGAGACGTTTATTTATCTTTTGATAGGAATAAAGTTTTGGTTTTAAGAAATTGTCTTTATGTACCTACTTTTAGAAAGAATTTAATTTCAGTTTCTAAATTGTTTTTGGATGGGTATTCTGTTTCTTTTAATGACAGAGTTGTTATAAATAGGAATAGGAGATTATCTGATACAGTACATTGGTTGGCAATTTATATACTCTTGAACCAAAAACTCCCATGATTCAAATAGAAATAAATAACTCATCTTCTAAGTCTAATAAGAGAAAAGAACCTTCGCAAATGAACCAAACATATCTTTGGCATCTAAGGCTTGGTCATATTAACCTAAGCAGAATTCAAAGGTTGATAGGTGATGGACCTTTGGGTTCATTAGTGGTGGAGGATCTCCCAACCTGCGAATCTTGCTTGGAAGGTAAAATGACCAAGAGGCCTTTTAAGGCCAAGGGGTATAGAGCCAAAGATGTGTTAGAATTGGTTCATTCGATTTGCTATCCTATGACTATCCAGGTGGTTTTGAATATTTCATCTCTTTTATAGACGATTATTCAAGATATGGATACATTTACTTGATGCGCCAAGTCAATGCTTTGACAGGTTCAAAGAATTCAAGGCTGATGTGGAGAACCGTCAAGGTAAAAGTATCAAGACATTACGATCTGATCGTGGTGGCGAGTACCTCTTGGGAGAGTTTAGGAGTTACTTATCAGAGGCTGGGATTCAATCCCAATTGTCTGCACCTGGCACACCCCAGCAGAATGGTGTAGCAGAGCGAAGGAATAGGACTCTTATGGAGATGGTGAGATCGATGATGAGTTATTCTGAGTTACCTGATTCGTTCTGGGGGTTTGCTCTAGAAACAACAGCACACATTCTGAACTTGGTTCCATCTAAGTCAGTACCCTCTACTCCCATAGAGTTGTGGACTGGGAGAAAGCCTAGTCTAAGACATATTCGGATTTGGGGTAGTCCAACACATGTGCTGAAGGGAGATGCTGGTAAGCTAGAATCTCGTACAGAAGTGTGCTTGTTTGTTGGCTACCCCAAGGGAATGAAGGGTGGTTTATTCTATAGTCCTAGAGATCAAAAGGTGATCGTGAGTACGAATGCCAGATTTCTAGAGGAGGACTATGTGATGAACCACAGGCCCACGAGTAGGATTGTTCTTGAGGAGATGACGGGGGAAGTCCCAACTTCAGTACCACCGGTACAAGAGGACACACCACAAGTCACTGCACCGCGTGTCACAGAGCATACGCAGGAGGCACCTCGTCGTAGTGGGAGGGTTGTTAGACAACCCGACAGATTCATGTTTTTGGGAGAGTCTTCGGACTTAGTTCCTGGTGAACACGAACCTGATCCCTGGACATATGACGAGGCAATCCAAGATAGAGATGCAGTATCTTGGCAAAAAGCGATGAATTCAGAGATAGAATCTATGGATTCTAATCAGGTCTGGGAGCTAGTAGAGCCACCCGATGGTGTAAAAACCATTGGATGCAAGTGGATCTACAAGAGAAAGAGAGGAGTAGACGGGAAGGTTGAAACCTTCAAAGCTAGGCTTGTTGCGAAGGGTATACTCGGAAAGAGGGTATCGATTATGAGGAGACCTTTTTGCAGTAGCTATGCTTAAGTCTATCCA
Organism: Wurfbainia villosa; assembly: GCA_025175895.1. Taxonomy (NCBI): domain Eukaryota; kingdom Viridiplantae; phylum Streptophyta; class Magnoliopsida; order Zingiberales; family Zingiberaceae; genus Wurfbainia; species Wurfbainia villosa. The sequence continues at coordinate 57,426,582 of CM045988.1, forward strand.
TTCTCTTATCTATAGTTTGCTCATATGGATTATGAGATTTGGCGGATGGATGTCAAGACTTTCCTTAGCGGAAGTCTTGAGGAGAACATCTATATGCGGCAACCAGAGGGATTCATTGCTAAAGGCAAAGAGCATCTTGTATGTAAGCTTAATCGGTCCATTTATGGATTGAAGCAAGCTTCTAGATCTTGGAACATCCGCTTTGATGAGGTAATCCAGTCATATGGATTTATTCAAAGTCCAGATGAACCTTGTGTATACAAGAGATGTGTGAGCGTAGTGGTGTTTCTTGTACTATCGTAGATGACATTTTGTTAGTTGGCAACAATATCAAAGTGTTATCGAGACGTAAGGGTATAGTTGTCAAACAGTTTGATATGAAGGACTTGGGAGAAGTTGGACACATCCTTGGGATCAAAGTTATAAGGGATCGCAAGAAAAGGATGTTGTGCTTATCTCAAGCTTCATATGTTGACACTATCCTTGCTCGTTTTAGCATGCAGAACTCCAAGAAAGGTTTTCTACCTTTTAGGCATGGAGTTCCTTTATCTAAAGAGATGTGTTCCAAAATATCAAAGGAGATAGAGGAGATGAAGGCGGTTCCTTATGCTTGTGAGGAAGCCTTATGTATGCGATGCTATGTCGAGACCAGGATATCCTTTCGTGGGCATGGTTAGCGAGATATCGAGTAATCTTGGACGGGGACATTGACCGAGGTAAAGCATATATTAAAGTACGAGAAGAACTAGGGATTATATCTTTGGTTTCTGGGCAGATCAATTAGTCCACATGGGTTACACTGGATTGATTTCCAATCGGATAGGGACAAGAGTAAGTCAACCTCGGGGTTTGTGTTTACTTTTGGAGGTGGAGCCATAGTATGGAGGAGTGTCAGCGAAATGCGTGGCGGACTCTACCATGGAAGTGAGTATGTGGCGACCTCTACGAGGCGACCAAAGGAAGGCTGGCTCAGGAACTTCTTGATGGACTTGGATGTGATTCCTGGTTTGCCCAGAACTATCACAATTTATTGTGATAATAGTGGTGCAGTTGCAAACTCGAAGGAACCACGAGCCCATAAGGCGAGTAAACACATAGAGCGCAAGTACCACCTTATACGAGAGATCGTAAAGCGAGGGGAAGTTGCTGTCGCCAAGATTGCATCAGAGGATAACCTGGCGGATCCATTCACTAAGGCCCTTCCAGCGAAAGCGTTTGATAGGCATGTGGAGGACATGGGGATCAGATGTATGGCAGAGAGATGACGGCATAGTCTTTTAGTATAAGTGGGAGATTGTTAGAATGTATACTGAAAGCCTAGCTCTTTTTGTATGAACATTTTATTTTGAAATAAGAATCACATGATCATTGTTTGCATTTTATATATTCATTATATATGTGTGCATATTGTCTAATATTTTACATTGTAGATAACATGGTGCTTGGTGTGGCACAGAAGATCATGTTATCAGTACCTTGTAAAATATAAGTAGAGGCTCACAACCAAGATGGTTTTGGACAAACCATTGGCATGGTTGTAGTGTAGCTTGGTATTGTTTTATCTTGAACATAGAGTTACACTAGTACACTTAGGTGTATTGAGCAGGACCGAAATAGAGGTGATTCAATTTAGTGCTGACTACATAATTGAATCGGACCTCGGATATTATGTTGTACATGCTCTTAATCCCGATATAATAACGGGCACATGTACTTAGTATTTATTTCTTTAATTTACCAAAGGGTGAGATTTAGATGGATTAAATCAATATGCCCGGTAAGTTGGGAAATAATATTATTTACATGGTGTCTGATTATAGGAGGAAACCGTGTCCTATATATTAGGTTGATGATGTCCCCTTGAGGAGCTCATAAGGTTCATCATGTAAACCCAGCTGGTTGACTTAGTCAACATGATGATAAGGTTGAGTGGTACTACTCGAGGAGTTAGATGTTAATTAATTGATGGTCAATAAATCAATTAATTGACGGATATTCGATATCTTAAACACGGGGAGATTGATGGACAAATAATATATGGAGCCCATATTGATTTATGGGGGTTGGTGAGGTAGTTCAATGATGATCCTCTAGTGGAATGGAACATCATTAATGGATCAAGTTTGTGTGGTTCCGATCCATCAGGTGGCCAAGACCCAACTCCTCCTTATGGTCCCTATCGTAGCCTAATATAATCCTTATGAAGTCTAGATCCAAGAATGTAAAACAAAACCTAGAACCAACGGTTGGATTAAATCCATAGATCCGATGGTTAGGATGAAACCCTAGAACCAACGGTTGGATTAAATCCATAGATCCGATGGTTAGGATGAAATCCTTGATCCGACGGTTGGGATGAAATCCTTGATCCGACGGTTGGGATGAAATCCTAGATCCTACGGTTGGGATGAAATCCTAGATCCTACGGTTGGGATGAAATCCTAGATCCGACGGTGGAGATTAAATCCCTAGATCCGACGGTGGAGATTAAATCCCTAGATCTGACGGTGGAGATTAAATCCCTAGATCCGACGGTGGAGATTAGAGGAGGCTTAAGCCTAAATTCTAGAATTAGGGTTTGGCTCATCCATGGGTTGGGCGGCAACAAACCCTAGAGGAGTTAGGGGTTGGGCGGCAAGAATATAGGAGTTAGTTCCTATATTTTAGGCTAACCAACTTTCTCCTAAATTCTATAAATATATGGCTTAGGGTTGGGCGAAACAAGATATAGGAGTTGGTTCGAATTGAAGTTAGGGTTTTGGCTCTTATCAAGGTGGGCGGCTAGGGTTTGGAGATAGAGCTTGGGCGGCAACCTTTCTCCTTCATTGATTGTTGCCGGCGCCCATTCTTCTCCATCAAGGCTTGGCCGGCATCCATCTTATAGACCTCTCCTTTCTTCCTTGGCCAGCTCTCATTCTTCTCCTTTAATCCTTGGTGGCCGGTGGTTCCAAGCTTCTTGGTGGCCGGCGCTCATCCATTGGTGGCCGGCGGCAACTTTGTTTCAAAGTTGGCCGGAGTTCATTCATTCGTTCCTTGGCCGGCGGTTACATCAAACTTCTTTACTTGGTGGCCGGTTCTAGAAAGGAAAAGGTTTTGTTCGTTTTTCTCTTTGTTCGCAGCGGACAAGGTAGAGGAGAACTCGATCTAGAAGGCTTCTACTCGTGGAGGATCTTCGTCCACACGTCGTCCATGAGAGGGATAGGACATATGGTAGAAGATCGTGAGGTATAAAGTTATTTTAACTTTATGTACAGATCTGAGCATGTTCTTATTTGTTTTGATTATGCATGTGTGTGTGTGCAAATATATTGTATAATCATGGACCCCGAAGACAAACACAAAAACCGGCGATCCGTCCGTCGTCTCTTCCGCGGCTAATCAACTAGAAGAGTAGAGTTGCTTGAACAACTAGTTTGTTCGAGCGACCACTCAAGTTGTTAGCACGACGACGAAATGGTGTTGCTAAGGAAGCTCATCCCATCCGGATTAATCCTTTCATTAGTGAAAATTTTAATCCGGGGACATGGGAGCCAATGAGCCTCCGAAGCGACATATACCAACATATTCATGTTATCAATTATGCTATAATCATCATTCATGCATAAATAAAATGAATTTAAGGACTAAGGCATGATTTGAAGTCCCATGCATAAGGGAATCAAATAATATTGCCTAGAAAAATACATGAGACCCTAATTAACTAAAACCCATATCTCACTATAAATTGACTTATATGTGTTTTACACATTTAGATACAAGTGAGATGTTTAGGAAAATGAAATTAAAGGTTTTAAAAACATTTCAAAATCATTTTGAAAAACCTTGGTGAAATCTATCTTTTGATAGCAATCACCATTGAATGAGTTGATACAAAGAGGGCTCAATATTGAAGCTTTTCTCATTTGTTGAACTTTGTGTCAATCTCACTATTTTTTGGGTAAAATAATTTTCAAATATTTTTCACCCATAATGTTTGTGATAAGTAATGTACGTACAAATTTTTATGATTTTTCAACGTATGTATATTTACTTATGAATTTTGGAACTTGAGTTTTAAAAACTGCATTTTGCAATTATCAGTCGACTGCCATGGATGGAAGTCGACTGATGTGGGAAGGAGTCGACTGGTAGCTGAGAGAGTCAATTGATAATGATGATCTCGGGTAAAATTGGTTATTAGGTCCATGTTCAGCTATGTTTTGATCCCCTAACCACTCCTAACCCTAGGACATGTTTTGGAGAGCATTAGAAAGTGTGGAAATCTATTGGATATGGATTAGGATAAGTGTTTAGGGTGAGTGTCAATTTTAAGGTGCGTGAGAGTTCATTGTTGAACTTTGTCTTAATTTTGATTGTTTAGCATTCCTATTGGCTTAGGGACTCTCCAAGGACATTGTTGGTGCAATGGTCAAGGGGAGTAAGCCTTTAGGAGGAGATATCCATCATAGGAAGATGGATGTGTACTTTTTCCTCATGGGAGGAAAATTGGGAGAGTGCCTCTCTTAAGTGATATGAGACTTATCACTAGAAAGATTGTAGGCATGTGTTTTCCTCAAAGGGAGAGATTGTAAGATCTCATTGGGATATGAGACATTCATACCCTTAGAGAGGACCTTTTTGATGTATATCAAAAAGGGGGAGAAGTTACCAATTGGGATAGTTGGAATTCTCATTGGGATGTGAGAATTGCCAATTGGGGATAATTGGTAGACTGGAGTTTAGTTTTATCCAACATCAAAAAGGGGGAGATTGTTGGTGCAATCGGCATGGACTCGAGTTTGACTTGAACTATATTTTGAAGTTAGACAAAACGTATGACATGAGATTGTCATGAAAAGTCCAACATGGGTTGTCCACGTAAATCTAAGTGTGTAGCCTTGGTGGTAAAAGTCCAAGCATGGGGCTTGGCATGGAAAATCCAAGCATGAGACTGACCAGGTTCTGGCCGAACAGTCGACTGCCGAGGGAGGGCAGTCGACTGCCAACACCATCTGTTGACTGATTAGGGATATCAGTCCACTAATCGGCGTGAATTTGGGCACAGAATGGTTTCCAGTCGAGTGATCGCACCGAGCACTCGACTGATTGGGTTACCAGTCGACTAATGGGCATGATCAGTTGACTAATGGTTATCCGTTGGGTTTTTACCAATGTGGATTCGACCATTGTGAGACAACATCTACAGGAGCAGTCGACTGGAGGTCACGAGCAATCGCGAAATCAGCTTGAGACAAGCATAAAGGGAGGAGCTTGGGGAAAATTTTAACAAGAGTTTTTAAGGAGATTTTGGAAGGGAATTGCTGCTGCATTCCATACCTTCAAGAGCCAAACCAAAGCAAGCAACAAGCAAAAGCTATCAAAGCCATTTGTGTAAAGTTTCTTTCGTATTGTCTTTGTATTTGCTTGTACTTTTGTATTACCGTGTAATTGCTTGTACGAGGTTTCTCCACCTCCGATTTGTGGTCGAAAAGGAGTTTGAGTAGTGCCATGTGCATCTCTAGAGCTTGTTGAGCTCGCCCATGGAGTAGGAACCCTAAGGTTTCAAACCACGTATATCATTGTGTTTGTGCATGTGTTGTATTCTTGTATTTGTTTTATTATCATTCCGCTATGGATTAATGATAATTGTAGACAAACACGCGAAGAACGATTGACTTCCACCGTATACGCGAATTCGGGCTATGCACCCCCTCTAGTCGGCCATCGCGATCTCCCAACAAGAATGATTTCTAGTCGAGTGATCGCGGTGAGCACTCGACTGATGGGATCATCAGTCGACTGATGGGCATGATCAGTCGACTGATTATAGATCCGTTGGAACTTATCCACCGTGGATCAAGTCATTGTGAGACAATGGCTATCGGACCAGTCGACTGATGGTCACGATCAGTCAACTGATGGGCACAAAATCAACTCGATGTAGGTTATAAATGGAGCTCAAGATGAAGGATTTTGCAAGAGATTTTGGGGAGATTTTGGAGGGGAATTGCTGCTGCATTCCAGTTCTTCAAGAGCAATCCAAAGCAAGCAACAAGAAAGAGTTCAAATCATTGTTGTAAAGTTTTCTTTACGTATTTTATTGTTGTATTTTTATTTGCTTGTATTACTTAGTATAATTGCTTGTACGAGATTTCTCCACCTTCGACGTGTTGTCGAGAAGGAGTTGTTGTTAGTGTCGTGCATATAACACGAGCTCGTTGAGCTCACCCGTGGAGTAGGAACCCTAAGATTACGAACCACGTATATCTTGTGTCGTGTGCTTGTATTCTTGTTGTGTTTTCATTATTGTATATTCCACTGTGCTAATGAGTATTGTAGACAAGTGATATGCGACGAACGATCGACTTCCACCGTACACGCGAATTGGGGCTATTCACCCCCCTCTAGCCGGCCACCAATCCTCCAACAGATATTGTGTCACGTATAGGCGAGATGTTGTCCATTTTTCAGCTCGGCATACTCTCGGGGTGTGACAACTTTATTGGTATCAAAGCCCTAGGTTTTTCGATGCCATATAATGATGTTTTTCATTGAGTTTTGGATTCTCGGGAGTCGATTTATTTTGGTTTGGTTTTGTGAGATGGGATCGACAGCGGCATGAGCTCCGAGCAGCACAAAGTAAGAATTCCTGATAACTTGCATTCTGGTTAGATACTTATATAAAATTGTTCAACAGGTGTTGATAGACGGAGTTATGGCACCTATACAGACTCGTAGTAGGGGTTATCCATCGAGGTGACCAGCCAGAGTTGTGGGACAAGAGGCTACTACGACTGAGCCCGTTATTCAGGAACAACCTCAGCATCCCCCTATCGAAGGTTCGGAGTCTCAAGATTTGGATATACCACTGACTAGGCCAGTACTTGCAGAGTTCAGTTGGCTCAATGATAAAACACAGATACTTGTACTGGCACATTCGACCAAGGATCGACTTACTTTGTTCCGAGGGGAGTCTGATCCATGGATCGCTCGTGCGTGGTTGGATAATTTGGAGGAGACTTTCAAGTATGTGGATTGTACGAACGAGGAGAAAGTGGGTCTAGCTGCATACTACCTTAGAGATCAGGCTGTTATTTGGTGGAAGATGCAGAGAACCCTACTCGGGGAGCGTGGGATAACTTGGGCAGTCTTTCGAGATGCTTTCTGGAGACAATATTTTCCTTCAGCATTTTCTACACCACGTCGTCAGGAGTTCCTAAGCCTGAAGCAAGGTGACCGATCTGTTATGGAATATAATGCGGAATTTATCAGACTTACGGAGTTCTTCCCTCATCTGGTAACTCAAGATACATATCGGATGGTCTAGTTTACTCAGGGTCTAGGTGCTTATATTTGGGCTAGGATGTTGGGATCTTCAATTAACTCGTACAAAGATGCCTTGGACCAAGTTATTTTCATTGAGATGACTTCCCAGTAGATTTCAAGGGAGAAAGATATGGAGAAGCAAATGTCCCAGAGTAAGCAGCCGAAATAGAAGCCAGCAAATGAGACTCAGAAGGGAACTACTCGAGGTGTTGCAAAAGGGTATTCCCGATCACAAAAAGGGAAGCACCCAGCTTCTGAATATTCTGGAGGTTCTCAGAAGAGTCGTAAGGGTCAGAACAGGACCGGATGTTATAGATGTGGATCTGTAAGCCATAGAGCTCTAGAGTGTCCCTTGGAGCAATCTGTTTTCTATTATTGCAAGCAACCCGGGAATACTAGTCTGGAGTGTACTCTGAGAGCATAGTTGGAGTTCTCAGATAACTCCAGCAAAGGAAGGAAGTCTAGCCAGCAGCGGCAGCAGAGGACAACACCAGGCACACAGGCGTATGGTCAGAAGAAGCCATTACCCCCTCAGGCACAGTTGTATCACATACAAGGGGTACCTCTTTAGTGATGCTGACAACTATTTAGTATCCTACCTCTCCAGTGATATACTATCCAGGGGTACATGCACACCAATTTTTGCCAGCCAACTCTCAGGGATATATTATACTTGCACAGTCGACTCAACCTTCAATACCACAGAGCTAGATTCAGCCTGAGTGGAGGCACACTACTACTTCATCAGGGATGCAACTGTCGAATGTGGAGGCTAGACGCATATATGCTATAACCAAAGCACAGCGGGATGAGGGATCAGCCACTCGGGGTATGGTTTCAATTTATTCCATATATGCTGATACTTTGATTGATACTGGTAGTTTACATTCATTCGTATCTAGAGTATTTCTGGGTAGAATTGGAAGGATTCCGATGGTTCTTTCTTGTGGGTTAGCAATATCTTTGCCATCTTGAGAGGTGATGACTATCCACCAAAAAATCTAAGGTTGCCCATTAGATTTCGATGGGAATATCCTTACAGTGAACCTCCATGTGTTGGAAATGGTAGAGTTGACATTATTCTTGGTATGGACTGGTTGGCCACTTATTATGCTACAGTGGATTGTAGAGTAAGGGTGGTGACTTTTCGACCATCGAATCAACCAGCCTGGAAATTGTTTAGCACTAGAGATGATGGGCTATCCATTATATTTGCATTACAGGCTCAGAAGTTATTGACCTATGGTTGTCAGGGTTATTTATTATCTTTAGTCAAAGTTGAGAACAAAAGACTACCACCCCTCTCCAATGTGCAGGTAGTCCAAGAGTATCTGGATGTATTTCCACATGAACTTCCATGCTTGCCACCTCCTAGGCAAGTGGAATTTGCGATAGAGGTGATTTCAAGAACTACACCAATATTGAAACCTCCTTATCGGATGGCACTAAAGGAGTTGAATGAACTTAAAGTTCAACTGAAGGAGTTGTTGGATAGTGGATTTATTCGGCCTAGTGTTTCTCCATGGGGAGCTCTAGTACTTTTTGCCAAAAAGAAGGATGGATCATTGTGGTTATGCATTGACTAACGACAACTGAATGCGGTAACTATAAAGAATAAATATCCATTGCCAAGGATAGAGGATTTGTTTGACCAACTTAAAGATACTTGTGTGTACTCTAAGATTGATTTATGCTCAGGATATCATAAGCTTCAGATAAGAGATGAGGATGTGTAGAAAATAGCTTTTCGTACTCATTATGTGCATTTCGAGTTTTTGGTGATGCCTTTTGGTCTCACGAATGCTCCAGCTGCATTTATGGATTTCATTCACTGGGTATTCTTGAGGTATATAGATCAGTTTTGTAGGGTCGATGATGGCCAGCTAGAGGGGGTGAATAGCCTTTATCGTAGACAGTGGAAGTCGTTCGTTCATTGCTCGTCTACAAACACTATTAGCGCAAGCGGAATATACAAATACAAACAATTAAAGACAAAGCAAAAGAAGAATAGAAATACAAATGCTAACACCACAATGTAACGTGGTTCGTGGCCTCGTCGCTAATCCACGGTCTGATTCGTCCAAGGTGAATCACGCCTCAAGCTTTCACTATTCTCTCCTTTGCACCAAGCTAGGTGGAGGAAACCTCTTTTTACACAAATCACTCCTCTTACAATTATGATGTAAATAAACTCAAGTAAGAGGATGGAAAACCTTTAGGGCACTTTGGGAGAGTTTAGAGCATGAACATTAGCCTTAACCCTCCTCTTTATAGAGGAAGAGGGTTTCTTCCCGTTGACACAGGACCAGTCGACTGATGCCCCGATCAGTCGATTGATCCCGTAGCCGTTGCCCAATAACAGCTGCTTCCACGTTGGGTTCCACCCAACGACTCCAACATCAGGCGACTGATCTTACCATCAGTCGACTGTTGGATCTATCAGTTGAGTGCCAGAAGCAAGCACTCCATTCTGTGCCCAAAACCCTTGAGACTAGTTGACTGATGCCTTCATCAGTCGACTGGTGGTCTCTCAGTCGACTGCCAATCCATGGCAGTCGGCTGTTAGCACATGAACCAGACTCAAACACTAGTCGAGTCACAGTCGACTACCATTACATGGCAGTCGACTGGTGTCAGGAAATCCCATATGACACTTAGCCAATTGGCCAAGTTCCACCTAAGCGCACTACCCCTTCCTGGGTTACATTCACTCACTCTCATCCCTTGGAGTCCCTCGCCTTTGAAGTTGTCTTCGTCCGACCATGTCCCTTGGATGCGCCAAGTGCACGACTCTGCAGTGCCATCCTTCACGTCTCGCCTTGAAGTCTACTTTCTCCGGCTTCACTCCAATCTCCTCGTCTGGCGGTCCCTCGGATGCTCCAAGTGCACGACTTCTGCAAAGCCATCCTTCACTAACTCAAGGACCGAGTCATGAGAGGTGAAACTCGCTAATGCTCCATGTGCGAATTACTAAGTCCTGCAAGACTCCAATGCACATATCAAATCCAAATATCCTAACTTAAACCCTTTACCACACACATCAAAACCATATCACGGGTTGATTGCCCTAACAAGTTTGTGATAGTGTTCATATATGATATATTGATATATTCTCGATCTGAGGAGGAACATGACCATTATCTTCGGATAGTGTTGGAGATGTTGTGACGAGAGAATCTATATGCCAAGTTTAGTTAATGTGCATTCTGGTTATCCTCAGTGGGGTTTCTAGGACACGTAGTGTCTAACAAAGGTATTTCTGTATATCCCCAGAAAATCAAGGTGAAAACCAGTTGGGAGCAACCAAAATCAGTTCAGGAGGTTCATAGTTTCCTTGGTTTGGTCGAGTATTACCGTAGATTTGTGGAGGAATTTTCCAAGATTGCCACACCAATTACTCGCTTGACTTGGAAGGGGATCAAGTTCACCTAGTCAGAGGCTTGTGAAGCTAGCTTTTAGGAGCTTAAGCAACGACTAATTTCTACACCAGTGATAGAGATTCCTTCTGATGTTGATGGGATGATACTATATACTGATGCTTCTATCCAAGGGTTGGGTGCAGTTCTGATGCAGTCCAACCGTGTGGTATCTTATGCCTCTTGTCAACTAAAGGATCAAGAAAGGAATTATCCAGTGCACGATCTAGAGTTAGCAGCCATCATTTTCGCATTGAAGATATGGAGGCACTACTTATATGGAATTACATTTGAGATCTATACATATCATAAAAGTTTAAAATATCTATTCACACAAAAGGAACTAAATCTGAGACAGAGACAGTGGATGGAATATATGAAGGATTACGACTGCACCATTCATTATCATCCGAGAAAAGCTAATGTGGTAACAGATGCGCTGAATAAGAAGTCTCGTGGGGTTCTAACCAGTCATTGGATAGCAGTTACTAATCTTGTTCGACAGTTCTCAGAGTTAGGATTATATGAACAAGGTCAAACATTCCAGGGAGTATTGGTTTCTATTTTTGCCCAGTCCACTATTGTTGAGATGATCAAAGAAGCACAAGTTAGTGATCAACATTTGCAATTCTTGTGCAACACAATATACTCAGAACGACAGACGAATTTTGTTAAAGAGGATGGAGTACTTCATTTCTATGGACGATTATGTATTCTGGATACACATCCAGTTAAACAGGAGTTGTTACAGGAAGCACATCATTCGAGATTTGCTATACATTCTTGTGGTACTAGAATGTATCAAGATTTGAAATGTTTATATTGTGGAACAGTATGAAGAAAGACATTGCAGAATTTGTTGCTCGATGTTTAGTATGTTAGCAGGTAAAGGTTGAACATCAGAAACCCACTGGGTTTCTTCAAGAAATTTCGATTCTGGAATGGAAGTGGGAGCATATCACTATGGAGGTATTTCTCAGAACCCGTAAAGGACATGATGCGATTTGGGTGATTGTGGATCGCTTAATTAAATCTATCCATTTCCTTCCTATTCATGGGACGGACTTGTTGGATCGTCTTGCAGAGTTATAATGTCGAGAAATTATCAGATTGCATGGAGTAGCTTTGAGTATTATATCTAATAGAGATCCACGATTTACCTCACGATTTTGGTAGAGTCTTCAACAAGCCATGGGCACGGAGCTTCGACTTAGTACAACATTTCATCCGTAGCTAGATGGTTAGTTTGAGCATACCATTCAGACATTGGAGGACCTATTGAGATCCTATGTCATAGATTTTAGAGTCAGTTGGGAAGATTATGTCCACTTAGTGGAATTTGCCTATAATAATAGTTATCACTCTTCTATTTAGATGGCTCCTTTCGAGGCATTATACGGCAACCCCTGTAGATCTCTCGTGTTGTGGGAGGAGGTTGGGGAGCAACACTTACTGGGGCCACAGAGCATTTAGCATGATGAAGAGTTAGTGCGCATCATCAGACGGAGGTTATCAGAGGCTTAGGATCGACAAAAGAGTTATGCAGACCGGAGGCAAAGGCCTTTGAAATTCTCAGTAGGGGATCATGTATTTCTGCATGTTTCACCTACAAAAGGAGTCAAACGATTTGGTCTAAAAGGAAAATTAGCTCCACGCTACATTAGTACATTTGAGATATTGGAGAGGATTAGGGGTGTAGCTTACCGGTTTGCTTTACCTCCAACACTTACGGATGTTTATAACGTATTTCATGTTTAATGCTGAGGAAATACATACCATGAGCTGATCATGTCCTGAAGGAGGTACTAATCCCACTTCAGCCTAATGCATCATATGAGGAGATTCCAATGCGGATCCTTGGTCACAAGGAACGCTGGTTGAGGAACAAAACCATCCAACTGGTAAAGGTTGGATGACAGCATCATACTGATGAGGAGGCTACATGGGAGTTAGAGGATACTATTCGAACTCGATACCCTCATCTGTTCACTTGAGGTATGTAGTAGTTCAAGAAATTTCTTGAATTTATTATCACATTTTAATATGAAATTTGGGGACCAAATTCTATTAAGGGGGGGAGAATGTGAGATACAGGGGAAAACAAATTTAAATAAATAAAGCATGGTTAGGGATTTGATTAAACCTAACCTAGGCTTAATGTTCACGGGTTTAATTAAAGCTAGGTCTAATACTTACAAGGTCTTAAACCCGACCCGTTATTAAACCTGACCCGCTCTTTCCTAAATGCCCAACCACTTAATTCCCTTTTCTTCTATTTTCCATTTTCTCACTGTCGAACCTCCTGAGAATTTCATCACTCGCGATCCTCTCCTCTTCTTCACTGTAATTTCTTTTCTTACTTTTCTCCTCCACCGCACGTGATTCTCTCTCCCTCGCAATTTTTCTTTCTCGTGACCCCTCTCCTCACGCACAATCGATGACCTCAACACCTCTTTCTCGCCGAACAACTAACTGTGGATGGCTCCGTCAGGTGGGAGAGCAAATGGGAGAGGAGGATCTAGGATTGGGCTTTGCCGGGCATCCTCGTTCTCGGGAGCTAGGGATTGACAGTGGCTTCATGCTGTCGGATTTGGTAGCTGCCCTCTTGGCTGATCGTCGCTGGAGATAGGTAAGAGCTGCTCTTCCTTGATCTTGGATGAAACCTATTCCTAGCTGTGATTTCCACCATTATAACTTAGATCTCTGTGTGTGGGATTAGGGCAGCAGTGTTTGGCAGTGGGTTTTTCTGGTGAACAGAGCAGATTGGGGGAGGTTCCAAACCACAAGTATATCTTGAACTATCTCCTCCTTTTCGTCTGATGTTTGTTTGGTTCGATTGATTGCAGTCGTGTTGTGATCCGGAGGGTGAGTTCCTTCGGTGGAGCAAGTCGGAGGGTGGATGGTTCCGGGGGGTGGGGGGGTTGCTCAGTTGTGAGTGGGTGAAGATGGATGGATGGAGCTATGTGGTTCACTTCGGGTTGTTCAGATCCCTAAATTAGTGTAACTATGGTTGTGTGGCTGTGAGCAGGGGATTTACCTGCTTTGAATGGTTGTGGATGGAGTTTGATTGCGATGAGGATTTCAATTAGGGTGGCTAGATTACTAATTTGGTGTAACGGTGGGTTGTGGAGGGCTGTGAGTGTGGCTATGAATAAGGTTGTAATGGATGTGGCTGTGATGCTTTGTTTGGGGATGCTTGGGTGTGGAGCTAAGAACGGTGAGTTGAACGTTGGTTCGGTTGAAACAACAATTGTTGCAGGATGAGTTTTGGTCAGAATGCAGATTTGGGATGTGAATAGATTTGGATGTTCTTTTTATGTCCTATGGTGGGGCTGTGATTCGATCTGGTGGTGCGCTAGAGCGAGTGGGATGAATGTGATTCAAGTGAATAAGTTGGGAGTTCAATAGAAGGAGCTAAGTTGGTGTGAATTGGCCATGAGTGATTGGGGGGTTTCTAATTCATGTTCGATAGAAGGATGTGAATATAGGAACGATGTAGTAGTGGATTTGTATATTTGTCGGGTGTTGGAACTTAGTACTTGTTATGTTCTGTGCAGGACATGGTTATGAGACAGGTCTATAGACGTGAAGATATTTATCATGAGCTTCATATCAGGTGGGTAATTTCCTACTCTAGTCAGGTAGTTATAAATCTTGATGCATGAGAATTTAAATTTATGATCATATTACCTTGACTCCACTCCTGTTATGTTATTTCTTGATACTTAGTCTTTGCCCTTTAAATACTCTATTGTTGTTATCACATTTTCCTTCATCATGATTATGAGTTACATATGTGATGTGTGTAAGCCTATAGTTGTTCAACTATGTGTACATAGTGGTGTGCAGATGAAGACTTGATTTGTAAGTTGGATAAAAGGTCATCCAGGGGTGGGTAGTGTTCTGAACGTAGAATTGATTCTTATGTTATATCCTTATGTTGCGTATCTATTACGAATCATGTGTTTATGTATGGTCATGTAGATTGTGGATAGTGTATTGCTACAGACTGGTGGTCCTAGCTTAGTTGTGATCAGTTGAGTATGATTCTCTATAGGATAGAGAGTATGTTGATCAGTTGAGTATGCCTCTTTGTAGGATAGAGAGTATGTGGTGGATGTATGCATGTGTGATTGTACATTCATGTCATTTACATGCATGTTGGGGACTTGGTCTCCCTTTTGGTCGAGAGTATGACTCTCTACATATATACATATATATATATATATATATATATATATATATATATATATATATATATATATATATATATATATATATATATATATATATATATATATATATATATATATATATATATATATATATATATATATATATAAATGGTTGTGATTAGTATATATATAGATACAGTCTATATATATGTTTGGTGTGATGTTGCATTTGTTTTTACATCATCATACATGCTATTTGCATTTTCTATATGGTTGTGTGTGGGATACTTGTGTATGAGTTGGTCAGACTATTGGATACCTTTGACCTATATCATGATGTAGTATGATTTAGACCAAATTTATTGTTTGTATTCATTATAGAATGTTAGTAAGGTAGTTGTTGATTTCGGAGTTAGTATTACTCTTCATGTTGTATATTGTGGATATAAGCTCAGGTTGGAAGAGTGTAGTGTAGCAGGCTTTCAGGTACGTCAACACCTTACGTTGTTCAGTTGTTTAGTTGGTATATGCATGTATATATATATTATACTGGTGTATACCTGACATACCTTTAGGTTGTATATTATTGACTTACATGTGATATTTGATATATACATGTTTTTTCATATTACCGCTGAATTTTATACTCACCACCATAGACCATGGATTTTCTTGTCTCCTAGGTAACAGGTAGAAGACTTGGTGACGACTTGGAGCATCGCTAGTTGATCCATCTCATCTCACTTCCGAGGCTCTTATGGTTATTTTGGTTTTCCGTATTCTTTAGTTATGTACTTGGAGTTTATGTGGTGTTATGTGTGGTGGACTTGTTCTGTTGGTGTACACATGTGTTGTTTCAGATTTTATATCGGTACTTTCTTATTTTATGGTCAATCATACCAGTATGCATTGTTGTGAAGTTTGTTATTTCGTTGTGATGATTTCCGCTGTGAGTTTGATATTATATGTATATCTGTTGTTGTGGTTGTGGCCGAAAGGCTTGTATGAACAGGATATTGTGTCATATACAGGGGAGATGTTGTTCGTTTTTCGACTCGACATACTCTCGAGGTATGACAACTGCTCAGTATCGACTCAACTTCTAAGTGTCAAACACTTGACCAATCGACTGGTCCATAACCCCAGTCGACTGCTACACCTCAACCATGATGTTTACCCTAAGTATGATGCCCTCATACTTGCTAGACCACCCTTAGTCTAGACCTAAGCCTTCTAGCTACCTCCATCAACCTCATGCCTATTAGATCCTTCCAAGTCATCCATGACTTGTTCATCCATATGCTAGCCTTCAGATGCTTCCATCGGCTATGTCATGCTAAGCTGGTCTACATCGCCAAGGCACATTTGGGCTTACACTGCCAAGACACACGCTTGGACTTTACGCAGCCAACCATTGGACTTATGCTGCTAAGACTCCAGCCTTGGACTTTACGCCACCAAATCAATCCTTGGACTTCCCAATTGCCAAGTACCATGACTTAGACTTTCACCGTCAAGACTACACACTTGGACTTAGATGGCCAAGACTACACCCTTGGATTTTCCATGCCAACCCATGTTGGACTTTCCAATAGCCAAGACTTATGCTTGGACTTTCCATGTCAAGTGCCCAAGACTTGGACTTTCCTATTGCCAAGACCTATGCTTGAACTTTCCATGCCAAGTACCCAAGACTTGGACTTTCCCATTGCCAAGACCCATGCTTGGACTTTCCATGCCAACCCATGTTAGACTTCTTCATCATATGGTCAACCCCATATCAACCATACAGTCAATCCATTGTCAAACAATGGTCAACTCATCATCAAACATCAAAACACTACTCAAGTCTGGTCAATCGTGACCTGGGTTGATTGCACCAACACGGAAGACCTAAATCTTTCACAAGTTTTTTCAAATTGTAAAAATCATTGAGCATTATGTCACTACGCACAATACTTCTCCAATAACTTGAACAATATTATTAAAATAATCTTTAGACACATTACACTCAGCTTTAACGTTCAACAATTTCGTTGTTAGAGATAATTTAGTGTGACTGTCATAACCAGACCATACTGGTTCATCTGCAACTCTCAACACTTCTTGAAATTTGAGATATGATTTATTGTTTACATTTTTCATCAGCACCTGTTACTTCTACATCCTCCAATGGTGATGAATAACTGGTATACATGTGTTCAAATGTTTGAGGATAATTAGAACTTACAACGCTTGATTCGGTAATTAAATTATGACCCACTAGATCAGCTATCATCCTCTAATATGGATTGAATCGATCATAATATTTTTGATCTCAACTAACTGACCTTTGTATGTTTTGTCCAACCTCTTCTTCGGATATGAACGGTTCACTATGACATATCCAATTATAATAATTTGGGGTAAAATCAAATTTATAAAGATGTTCTCGAACTTTAAACACTGATTTTTTTTCCATTATTACACTTCTTGCACAAGCACCTTAACTTGTTCCTATCTATAAGTTCGACATTACTACGAGTAAAATTCAAAAATTATTCCATCCCAATAATAAATTCATCAGTTAAACTCTAACATTCAGGTAAGTTTTTTTATACATCCAACTCCATTTTTCTCCATTGTTCCTATTTCCAAATTTATATCAAAGATTAATTATATTCTCATCATTTAGCATTGATATTAATCGAGCAATAAATTAGTACTCAAAACAAATTCTTTTAATACATATTTATTAACTATAACATTTTGTATGATATTGAATTATAGATTATAGCATATCAAATCAATAACGAAGTTTGTAATAAAAGAAATACATAAAATGATATTATATTGTAAAATGATAATTGTAAAACTTTAGAATTGAAAGTACCTTCACTGGCAGAAGCAACCGATGAACTGATAGTAGAAGGTTGTACTTATCGATCACCAGAAAGTAGGGACAAATGCACGACAAACCTAAAAGAGATAAAATATTAAAAGTTCACAAATTATATTAAATATTATTAAATAATTTAATAAATTAAAATGATGTATTAATCGAACAAACTGCATGACCTACTACCCACCTTATGGTTGTGTCATGGGGACGCGTAGGGGGGTGGGGGGGGGGGGGAATGGTTGTCAGTCATTCCCACCGGCCACATGAAGAGGGGGTTCTAGGGGTGTCGGTGACGTGCTGTCATGCACCTCGAAGGGAGGGGGTTGTCGTCCCGCACGCGATAGTAGTGACCAAGCGTGATGTCGACATATCGAGCATCGCCCCACAGCAGGGGCGATGTCGGGCATCGTCCCATAGCAGGGGCAATGTCGAGCGTCACCCTCACGGCAGGGCCGACGCTCCTGCAGTCAGGGTGACACTCTTGTAGCTGGGGCAACGCTCCTGCAACTGGGGTGATGCCCCAGTGACAGGGGCATTGTCGTGAGTTGCCCCATGATAGGGGTGATGGCCTCACGACAAGGGTGTCATCAGGCGTCACCCCATGACAGGGGTGATGCCAAGCGTTGCACCTCAACAGATGTAGTAGTGGATTGCCGGATTTTGAGAGAAGGGAGGAAAGGAGATGCATATCAGAGGAGTAGAACAAACACGAGTGCAAGAAGGAAAATGAGCAAGGATTCAAATTATATAGGAGTTTGCGACGAAACATTTTTCGTTGCCAAATTTGTCGCTAATCTGCAATGAAAATATAAATTTGTCACAAAATCTATGACTAATTTCATATTCGTTATAAAATCTGCGATGAATTTATATTTTCATAGCGGATTTTACGACGAATATGGAATTCGTCGCAAATTTTTTTGGTAAGATGGCGTTGACCATCACTGTGATTTTTCTCAAAAAAAAATTCAAATGAGGGACAAAAATATTTCGTTGGAGATTTTGTTGCAAAGTTTGCCACGAATCGATTTTCATTTCAAATATTGCGATGAATCCATTTTCGTTGCAAATTTTACAACGGATTTTTAATTTCATCGTAAATTTTGCAACGAGTTTGATTTTTTTATCACAGATTTGGCAATGAAAGGTATGTTCGTCGTAAAGTTTGCGATGGATTTGGCAACAAAAAATGATTTGTTAGAAAATTTGTGACTAATAAATAGTTTATTGCTAATTTTGTGACAAAATATTTTTTGTTGTAAATTCTGTTACTAATTAGCGACAATTTTATAATTTATCGCCAAGTTCATTGCAGATTTACAACAAATTTTTTTTGTTGCAAAAATTTGTTGTTATTTTAATGTATTTTTGTAGTGTGTTATTGATGTTTTATATCGTAGTTTTGACAAGATAGTGTTTTAGGTAGTATTTTTGGATGATATTTTGATAGGAGGTGTTTTAGGCAGTAGTTTTGGATGGTAATTTTACTTCTATGCAAGGTTTAAGAGATTAGCTAGGGACTCATGCCTTGAATGAGTCTGAGAGAGTGATTTAATTTTGGTGCATAGGTTGGGCAAAGGGGTTTCATGGAGTATCCACATATGCAAAATGTGTCCTTTGGTAAATATCTAATATATGATATTCCATTTGAGTATTTAAAAAAGTTGTGTTTATCCATTAAAACTTCACACATTTAATATTCTAGTGTAAAATAGACCAAGTCATTGAAATTGTTATTTAAGTCGGACTCTTTGTAAACAAACTCTCTAGAGGTAGATTGGATCTCTGACTCCTCTCGAATAGATTCTTCACGGACAAACTACTCGCAGACAAACTCTCTGTAGCTAGATTGACTTTCTACGAACATACTCCTCATGGATGGATTCTCTCTAGGTAAATTAGCTTTCTATGGACAGAGTTTAAGGATTAAGTTATATTTCTGCAACCACCAAAGAAAATAAAAAAGAAAGCCAAAGAGTAATTCTTGGTGAATACCATCCGGCACAATCAGAATTGAAAAATTAAGAGCAAGAAGTAAAAAATAAAAGAGTAATGATTAGAAAAGTTACCTCTCTTTTTCCTCATAATTATATTTTTATATAGTAAGTATGCATCCATTACCTTTTTTTCCTTTTAGGCGCAACTATTCACAAGTGACTTTAATTGTAGAGTTATAACTATATTATACAGATGCTATAACAACTCCATAAATCAAACGACTGTTCGAGAAATCATTGTTTACATAAGTGTCAAATTAATTAAGAAATAAATCCAATAAATCAACATTCCTATATTTGAATTGAATGGGTCAATAAGCCCTTTGACTAACTCAACTATCACATAGATTGTCATATGGATCAATATTTTTCCCATATCAATGAGTTAAAGTTTGATTTGTTGCAAATATATTTGATTATTTGAAAGTTATACATTTTTTAACATGTTTTATTTTTTTTTCATTTTGTCTATTTACAAATTTGATAAAAGATTTGTTAATAAACATAATTTATAAACTTCATTATGGGACATTATTCACATATATTATTCATAAACAATTTACCATCTTTATTCAGGAGTATTAATAAGCTATATGTATATAGTCGGACTTGAGGCGAGGTGCTCGCCTCAGATCCATCTTTCCAAGGGGCCCAAATTAATTCAAAATTAACTTTTTATTTATATTTAAATATATTATATTGTAAAATAAATAAATAAATTAAATAGTTAGATACGAAATGAAAATGTAGAATTTAAGTTGGATCAGGTCCAATTTAAATCCATCGAATAGGCATGAAGATAAGAATTACATTGATTCAAATTAAAATTGATTTGGATTTAATTTGGTTAAATTAGAATTGAATCAAATATAGTATTAAATCGATTCAGTTAATTTTAAAATAAATTAGGATATTTAAAAAAAACTTATCTTTCTTTTTTCTTTTTCCTTATTCTCTGTGTGGGCATCAAGACGTCGTCGACTCTTTTTTTCCTCTTTCTTTATTTTCTTCCTTTCCTCTATGTGTGTTGTGTTCTTCTTCGACGACAACAACTGCTTCATCTCTCAATCACATAGGCATTCAAGAATGGTAAATTTTTATTTTCTCCTTCACAATAATAAATTTTTTTACAACAATTAATAATAATAATTAATAAAAATTTATAATAGTCTCTTCTTCCTCTCTTTACTCGAATTATTGTTTGTTATTCAATACCGTAAGTATTGCTATCCACCATCACTCATTGTCGTCTGCTAGAGTTAACGAATCCTTTAGTGTCTCTATTCAAGAAGATTATTATCCGTGTACAACCCCTGATTGAAGGTAAAAATTGATACATGATTTTTTTATTATCCCTTAATTTTTTTCTCATTTCCTCTTTTATTATTTATTTATTTCTTATATATTCTTATTTCTTTGTTCTTACACATTATTTTTAAATATTTTTTAGGTATAATATATAATCATGGCTCCAAAATATTTATCTGGATCTCAAAAAAGAAAAAGAAAACAAAGAGAAGAAGAAATTTTTCAAAGTCAAGTCGGAGATATTAATAAATATTTTACTATCAATAATAAAATGGCTAAGGAACAGAAGAATGAAAACATGATCGATATTGAAGAAAAAATTATTAATGACTTAGATGAAGAAGGTAATGACAATATTTTTGATGTTCAACCTGAAAATATAGTCCAAGAGAATCCTTCACATTTGAATATTGATGATCTTGAAAAATAAAAAAAATTAATAAAAATTTGAGAGATTTTTTTAGTAGAAAAGGGTCTGACTAGAATTGATGGTATCTTGTTTCCTAAAGATAAATTTGGTAGACATTTTGATGCATTGCATTATGAATGTATACTGCAAAAATGGAGAAAAAAGGATAGAAAATGGCTAGTATATTCATCTTCCTTTGATAGAATATTTTGTTTTTGTTGTAAATTGTTCATAAATTACAACATCATGAATACAATTAGTTAATTAGCTACTGAAGGCTACAAGAATTGACATAATTTAACTCTATGTCTTACAAAGCATGAAGAAAGTAAGGAACATATTGGTTGTATGACAACATGGAATGAATTGGAAAATAGATTGGAAAAAAAAGGCATTTGATGAAAGCATTCAGAAAGAAATTAATAAAGAAAAAGAGTATTGGAGATTAGTGTTGAAGAGGTTAATTGTTATTGCCTATAGACTTGAAAAAATAATCTAGCATATCGAGGAAATTATGAAAAGCTTTATGTTGAAAATAATCGTATTTTTTTTGTAAATGATTGAAATGATTGCTGAGTTCGATCCAATAATGCAAGAACATACGACGTATTCAAGCACATGAGACAAATTACACATATCTTGGCCCAAAAATTCAAAATGAATTGATTCAGATTTTGGAAAATGAAGTAAAAACTATAATTCTCAGAAAAATCAAAGAAGCAAAATATTATTCAATTATACTAGCTTACACTCCAAACATAAGTCATGAGGAACAAATGTCTCTTATAATACGTTGTATGGATAATTGAACAAACTCTGTTGTGTTTGAAGAATACTGGATAACTTTTTTGAAAGTGGATGACACTTTTGGATTTGGACTTTTTACTGAACTAAAAAATATGTTGAATGATCTCAAACTTAATATTGATGATATAAGAGGGTAGGAGTATGACAATGGATCCAATATGAAAGGAAAGTATAATGGGATGCAAAAAGTATTACTTGAAATAAATCATAGAGCCTTTTATACATCTTGTGGATGTCATAGTTTAAATTTGATATTATGTGATATGGATAATTGTTGCTCTAAATCTATCTATGTTTGGAGTGATACAACATATTTATACATTATTTTCCTCTTCTACAAAGAGTTGAAAAGTTTTTAAAGATCATGTATGTCACGCCCCGAGAGTATGCCGAGCCGAAAATCAAACGGACGACATCTCCCCTGTACGTGACAACATTTCGGGTTAATACAAGGCTCGTAGGCCCACAATGACAACATTATATACAAATATACCAAACCACAACAGTATATATATATCAAAACAACTACACACAGCGGAAACGATACCACAACAATACACATCCTACACATGCATACCGGTATGACTAACACATCACAACAATACAAAACTTCGACAAAAATCCGAATATACAAAATGTACATATAAGAACATAACAACATAAAGAAAACACAGAATACATAACCAAAACATATGGAAGACTCAAAACACGGACTCTCGGAGTTGAGATGAGATGATGTCAGCCAGCGGTGCTCCAAGTCCATCACGAAGTCGGCTACTACACACTGGCGGCGAAAACCTGTGGTCCGGGGTGGTGAGTAAAACTCAACAGGTAATAGAAAACATGCATATATGTAATATCACATGTATTTCGACAATATAATCTAGATGTACAACAGGTATATCAGCATAGTATATAAATACAAGCATATACCGTCTAACTGAAATGAATAACATAAAATGCGTATATACTCAAGTTCGCTACGCTACTCGATCAAACTCAACATATATCCAACATATATATATACAGAAGAGTAATACCAACACATAATCTACTCATGCTACAGCCAAGGTATCTATGGTCTATCCAACCCATACCAATATCCGACGAATCAGATAATATATGCAAGAAACATGCATGAATATGATGTACAATCAAATGCAAAGAAACATAATACAATCAAATGCAACATCACAATAAGCATATATATATAGATCAGATCTATATATGTATACTAATCACAATCATCCATATATATATATGCATGCATATATGTATATATATGGCAATATGCAAAATGCCATCAATGCAAAGATGCATGGTCATGTCGGCTCACCCTAAAGCTACCACGACCCCAGTGTGGCCTCGATGGCTCGAGCATGACAACTGTCCCAACTCAACACCAACCACTACTCTCGAGTGGCCGAGTGGGCAGTATGATCGAGTAGCATATAAGCGTAAAGAGCAAGCTACACGATGGGGGTCTCTACTGTTGGCCACTTCGACAGTCACTACCCATGAGTGGTCGAGTGCCACACACGCAAGACCACAATGATCTGCCCTCACACGGGTGACTCCTCCTATGAGTAACCGTGGAGGCAGGATGACTGGCGACCCTCTCAACCACAAGGGAGACCTCGTCGCCAGCGTGCATGTAAATGCATGAATGCAATGTCTCACATACATACATCCACCATAGACTCTCTATTCTACAGAGAATCACACTAACCAGATCACGCACTCTCTATCCTGCAGAGAGTCGTACTCAACTGATCATAATACTCTCTATCCTGTAGAGAGTCATACCAATCTAATCGACGCACTCTCTATCCTGTAGAGAGTCGTACTCAACTGATTATAACAAGCTAGGACCACCAGTCCGTAGCAATACCCTAAGTATCATTCCTCTGTCCATTTACACAATACATGTTCGGTGGTAACATACAACATAAGGGTACTAGAACTAACCCTAGGTTAAAGACATTATCTACCTACAGATGACCTTTTTGCCCAATGTACAATCAGGTTGTCATCCGGACTTTACTATTTTCACTTAACATAAACAAATTCTAAGTTACTTGCATCACCTATATGTATAACTCCTAATCATGATAAAATAAACATGATATCAACAATGGAGTTAGTAGCCAACGGTAAAGGATCAAGCATACGATAAAAAGAGCAGGGTCAAAATAATATGAACACCTGACATGCTCATATCTATGACTAAATCTGAATGCAATACATCTACCCAGACCGGGTAGGAAATTACCCACCTGTTAAATAGCTCTTCTCGTTATCCAAGCATACAAGCATCTGTCACTAATCAACGTCCTGCAAGACAACATGCAACATTAACAAATTTTGTCATAAGTCCAATGATGGTATCAAATCCCAAATCAAACTTACCAAGCCTAGCTTTGCTGGAACAACTTCTTGTTTCAAATTTCAGGATCCCATAGTCACAACAAAAGCAAATGGTTCCAAGTAGCAGCCTTCACACGTAATCCGCCATAATTACATCACTGATAAAATAAGTGGAAAAATCAATCCCCAATCATAACACCTACACTACAGCTTCCCTATACCGTATGAAATTCCAATATCAACACCATTACCACTATAAAAGATAAGATTTGGTCTGAACTTACCCATCGCAGTCCCTTAAATCTGAACACTTCACATCCAACCATCGAAGGAGAAGAAAAACAAACCTTGCTAACATCGCCTAGAACCCATTACAAACCTTCATGAAAACTACTCCTTGCATCCATAATTCAAGAACAGAACAAAAACATCACAGCTGTAAATACAGCTTACCTGTCTTAGAAATCTCTCGGCAGTCACCATTCCCTTCCTTCCTCAAATTGCACGCTAGGGCCAAAACTTCTAATGTGGCACAAGCCATTGCATCGTTCTGAGATTTCAATTCAAACTTCATGTCTTTCAAAATTGAATGTGCTACAGAATTATCGAAATTTGTTGTGTAAATTGTAAGAACTCAACCTACCATTTCATTGACCCCATCCCTCAACTTGTTGCGAGATGAAGTGATGATTGAGCACAGGGGAAAATCGAGTGAAGCTGCTATCTGCTAGTTTCCATAGGAATCATGGCATAGACCATCGGTGGCTGCAAAGTGAAAGCCCGCGGTGCTGCTCGCATCTGAGATCTACCCAAGGAGTAGGTGATGGCGGCTAGTGGAAAAAAAAGGCTACTGGCGCTCACGACGAAGAAATCCAGAGGAGGAAGAAAGTTACGACTTGAGCTCCGGCGACGTTGGCTCACATCGATCAACCGTGTTGTGCCAGCAGAAGAGTCGGCGACAATATAAATCGATGATGGCCACCACAGATCAGAGGAACTCAAGGAAAATCGGCCACCGAGACTGCCCGTGGTGGTCGGAGACACATCGCCTTGCAGCGAAGAGGCGACGGTACGAGTCTTACTCAGGCGGCGGCGAGAGATCGAAAGGGAGGAAGAAAAGGGGGAGCGGCGGCGGTGATGGGGCGAGCTCGAGTGTGGGCAGCGCGTGGGGAGAAGAGAAGGTGCAGAGGCTTGCTCTCGCGTCGATGGTGAAATCGGCGATGGGTTAATGAGAAAGGCGGCTGGCTTTAACAGAGGGCGACAGAGGAAACGCACGCACAGGAGGAGCCGCTCGCGAAGAGGAAGAGAAAGAGGAGGAGATCGCGCGAGTGGAGGAGATACCGAAGAAAATGCTCAGCTTGAGCGAAAATGGATCGGATCTACTCAAACAGGTTGGGTTTGAAAATGTTGGTCGGATCCGGTTTTAAAATCCTATAAGCCAACCCTAGATCAAAATAATCCCCCTTAATCATTAAGCCATGGTTTGACTTAATTAAATTCCTAATCATGGTTTACATTAATTCCTAAAATAAATTCTCTAACTACAAATAATAGAGATATTAATCTTTCGAAAATTTTATTGATGGTATTTTACATTCTCCCCCACTAATAAAAATTTGGTCCCCAAATTTCCTACTTAAGCACAACGAGTAAGCACTATCATGCTAATCAACTCTCGAGAAAAGTAAGGCACCTCAAGTAAACAAGTGGGGTATTGAACTCAATATGATTTTCTAGCTCATATAGTCATCGACATCACTCACCTATACTCCCAATGTAACTTCTATAGTCTGGATAATACACTATGACTAACCACCTAACTGCAGGTGAACAACTGCACCAGAGTGAAGCTCTATATCAATGACATGTTAGAGACTTTGTTGGAATCATACGGTGAATCTTGAATCACTATCGGAAACGATACCCAAGGAAACTCTAAGAAAACTGAAAATCTCCTCAAAGATAATTTCACGAGCCACTGCACAAAATTCATCTTATAGCTTTGTAGAAAATTAGCAGACTGATTAACCGACCATCGATTATTCAAATCGCATCAAGTCCTTTCCGAATTATGAGCAATCCCATAACGAAATCAATAATGATATGCTCCCACTTCCAATCTAGAATCGGAATTTTCTAGAGCAATCCAGCGAGTTTCTGATGTTCCTCCTTCACCTACTGGCATACTAAACATCGAGCAGCACAATCTGCTATATCCCTCATCATATCGTTCAACCAGTATAAAACCTTTCACTCTTGGTACATCCCAATACCATCAGGATGTATAGCAAATCTCAATTAAAGTGCTTCCTGCAGCAACTCTATAGTAGCTACACAGTAGCTAGTCAAAATTCCATGAGCATTTCTGCTCCATATAACTACTACACGAGATTATAACTGCTAAAATCACTTCACGTGTGTAACAACTTATCTCATAGTTTCTTAACCGTCGTAAGCATAAGATGCGTCTCATGCAACTGTATTAGATTCGCTCTGATCCCTAAAATGATACCTTTGAGTACAACATCCTTTTATCCACTCCGAAAGGATTAACTAATACTCATGTAAAGGTTAACCGCCGTCTAGGTCTTGTAAACTGATTTCACCAACTTCCGACTAAATGATTTTCATCATCACCTTTGTCAAACAAGTCCGTGGTATAGTAATGCTTAAAAGCATCCCATCCACATTCGTAGGAATAACAAAATCAATACAAGGAAACAACAACTACGGTGGTCGACTGTGCAACTCCAACTACCACCATCAATAGTGGCCAAGTTACGCAACTCCAACAATTACAAAAGGATCCAATCGTGTTCAGGATACACGATTCTCAAATCCAGTGACGACTAAATCGTTAATTAGTCTAGCAACTTAATCGAAATTCATACAATTCATACCAAGTATGAAATTGTCGTCTTTACACACCTGCATCCTCTTTACTCTACGCTGATGATATATATTAATCATCACAACGACAATGATAATTGTATGACTCCATGTCACTACAATATCAACACTCCCGTCGCAAATCAACCGTAGAGTATACACAGGTGTCCTTTGCTGATCTAAACAGATCATTTATCCACAACGAAGGACCTTCATTTAAAACAACTACTATATTCATCATCGATAATCGATGCATAATTTCAAAGGTTTATCCCTCTTTTATCAACGAGTTCCGGATCTTCTCAAGGAGGAATACTGGGATAGATAAATATCCCCTCCAACATCTCCTATGTTCGCAACTCACATTATTCCAATTCTTTTATAGTGTTTAACAACACTGATACCAATAAAAATATCACTCGATATGTGATCTTCGATACCGAACTATTTTCGCAATCATTTCAATCGCCTACTCCACTTGCCTATGCAGCGGCAAGTCTAGGAGTTCATCCGAAACTACATCCGAATGCTCTCGGATTATACGCACATCTGAGAGACATAATCATACTATAATCTCCACAACTTGACCATCCGTAAGGATATGTCTACAGTAAAGATATGTCTATCAAAGTCTAAGGGCATCCCTTAACTTCTTAATCGTTGGTCCTCTTCTCACCCGACGATAGAGATACCACCGACCTACCAGTCGATGTATAGAAACCTTACTAATCCGAACTAAGAATGTTCAAGACAGACGTATACCAGAACTACAAGCATCTCTCAATATATTAACATTGAGGGTAAACTAAAGTAATACCCTGAATCATTAATTATCTATCGATCCAATCCCAAAGGCTCCACGCAGGTCTCGACCTTTCTCCGAAGAGAATAAGATCAGATCCAACTGTCTGCGACAAAATGGTTGCATTTCTGCGATGAATGATCCAAGGATTTTTTTCCTAGATCATTCGATCCCATCACTTAATCCTACAAGCTGCAACCGTAAAATTCCGAATAGACACGACCTTCGTCGTATACTCTCTCTTCTGTACTAAGCAACTCACATCTAGAGGTAACTGTTGTTGTCTGTTGAATCTCCTAAGATGTCTTCTGCTGATGCTGCTTCTGTGCTGATCTCTGCTGAAGGGGAGTATCACGGAACTTCAACCACGCCTGAGGTAGTAGGTTGATGCTGATTAGGGAACCCACATCTTCTGTGCTGATCTCTGCTGTCGAGACGATGCATCTTCCTCCTGGAACACCATCGATAGTCTTCAACTGAATCTTCAAAGTACACCTCTTTCACGGTACTGGTTGCTCACAATAGCAACAGCTGAACTGATCCAATGGATAATCTGACTTCGCGTGTCTCAGGTCCGTCCGCGCACACACAATTCCTTCGGAGTCTTTGTTCTGATTTTGCTGATATCCACAAGAACCTTCTGATGATCTGCGATTGGTCTTCTATAATCGAAAAGTAGCCCCAAGGCCTCTGACTCCGATCTTGCTCCTTTTATCCAACATTCGGAGGCTTCTTACTCCAATATCTGACTTGCAATATCTGCTTATCGATCTTCATCTCCTAAACACTTATACGGAGTCATTCCTAAACTCTTGTCTCAATCCAATGTCTTCTGGCAGGATCTGGTAGAAGATCCCGACATCCTAATCCAACTATAAGCTAAACTCTGGGTGGCTTAAATCATCCATCCATCTTCTTGAGCTATTAGGTGGCCGTAACCTCCGCAAGTCTCATGACTCTGCACAGTATACCGTTACTAACCGATCACCCTTTCTTGAAGCTCAAGAATTCCTTACAATGTGTCACTAAAAGTGACACGGGGGAAATATTCTCTTTCAACATCACTAAACCATGATCAAGTAATATATTATTTCCCGAAGATTATTTTCTGTATTTATCACCAAATACCGGCTTGATCCCGATAATGGTATGCAAATAACTCCT
The DNA here is from genome assembly GCA_025175895.1 of Wurfbainia villosa. NCBI lineage: Eukaryota > Viridiplantae > Streptophyta > Magnoliopsida > Zingiberales > Zingiberaceae > Wurfbainia > Wurfbainia villosa. Next base: position 57,456,102 of record CM045988.1, read on the forward strand.
CTTTCTTAGTATAACATGAGTTAAGTACTCAAAAGTACTCTCAAAGTTATAAAACTCAGTACGAACAACTCAGGGATAAAATCCCTATGAAACTCCATAACCTATCCTTCCGCTATCTGCATCGCAATAGTCTACAAGTCTGTTCATTACCCATAGGTAATACAGCTTAGTGAAAATATCTAAGGTTGAAATCTCTGATTTCAACTAGAAATGTGATGACTTGACACATGTTTTTCCGACTCGGTATCAGTCAGCTCTCAAAGGTAAATCACCTTTTCGACACGGGTTCAAGACTCACAGACTCAACAGGTCATTCCCGTAGTCAACTCATACCACGGTTACGAATAATAACCAACACACTACAGGTTATTTCCTGGTATAAGCATCTAAATGCATAGCCAACATAACCGGGAGTATAAACCCTAAAGGTCACTCCGGTTGGTCGCCTCGATGGACGACCCCTACTACAAGTCCGCACAGGTGTCATAACTCTATTGTATACACCTACTGATCAAGTTTAGATAAACATCTACTAAACCATAAGTTTTCGTGAATTTTACCTCGTGGCCGCTTGAGATCGTGCCGTCCCATCTCATCTCAGAAAACCAAAACCGAATAAATCGACTCCCGAGAATCCAAGACTCGACTCAAAAATAACATAGTATGGCATCGCAGAACCTTGGGCTCTGATACCACTAAAGTTGTCACGCCCCGAGAGCATGCCGAGCCGAAAATCAAACGGACGGCATCTCCCCTGTACGTGGCAACATTTCGGGTTAATACAAGGCTCGTAGGCCCACAATGACAACAATATATACAAATATACCAAACCACAACAGTATATATATATATCAAAACAACTACACACAACAGAAACGATACCACAACAATACACATCCTACACATGCATACCGGTATGAATAACACATCACAACAATACAAAACTTCGACAAAAATCCGAATATACAACATGTACATATAAGAACATAACAACATAACGAAAACACAGAATACATAACCAAAACATACGGAAGACTCAAAACACGGACTCTCGGAGTTGAGATGAGATGATGCCAGCCAGCGGTGCTCCAAGTCCATCACGAAGTCGGCTACCTGTTACCTGGGCGACAGAAAACCCAGGGTCCGCGGGGGTGGTGAGTAAAACTCAGCAGGTAATAGAAAACATGTATATATGTAATATCACATGTATTTCAACAACATAATCTAGATGTACAACAGGTATATCAGCATAGTATATAAATACAAGCATATACCGTCTAACTGAAATGAATAACATAAAATACGACATATACTCAAGTTCATACGCTTACTCGATCCAACCTCAACATATATCCAACATATATATAACCGGAAGAGTAATACCAACACATAATCTACACATGCTACAGGCCAAGGTATCTATGGTCTATCCAACCCATACCAATATCCGATGCAACTCTATAACATATGCAAGAAACATGCATGAATATGATGTACAATCAAATGCAGCAAACATAATACAATCAAATGCAACATCACAATAAGCATATATATATAGACTGTATCTATATATGTATACTAATCACAATCATCCATATATATATATATATACATGCATATATGTATATATATGGCAATATGCAAAAATGCCATCACAAGAATGCAAAGATGTATGGTCATGTCGGCTCACCCTAAAGCTACCACGACCCCAGTGTGGCCTCGGTGGCTCGAGCATGACAACTGTCCCAACTCAACACCAACCACTACTCTCGAGTGTCCGAGTGGGCAGTATGATTGAGTAGTATATAAGCGTAAAGAGCAAGCTACACGATGGGGGTCCTGCTGGTCACCCGACACTACTACCCATGAGTGGTCGAGTGCCACACACGTAGGACTACGACACGCAAATCCAACTACCACCATCTATAGTGGTAGAGTGTGGCACCACAATGCTCTGCCCTCATACGGGTGACTCCTCCTATGAGTAACCGTGGAGGCAGGATGACTGGCGACCCTCTCAACCACAAGGGAGACCACGTCGCCAGTGTGCATGTAAATGCATGAATGCAATGTCTCACATACAGACATCCACCATAGACTCTCTATTCTACAGAGAATCACACTAACCAAATCACACACTCTATCCCGCAGAGTCGACTAATCGATCATAATACTCTCTATCCTGTAGAGAGTTATACCAATCTAATCGACGCACTCTCTATCCTGTAGAGAGTCGTACTCAACTGATTATAACAAGCTAGGACCACCGGTCCGTAGCAATACCCTAAGTATCATTCCTCTGACCATTTACACAATACATGTTCGGTGGTAACATACAACCTAAGGGTACTAGAACTAACCTGCGGTTAAAGACATTATCTACCTACGGATGACCTTTTTGCCCAATGTACAATCAGGTTGTCATCCGGACTTTACTATTTGCACATAACTTAAACAAATTCTAAGTTACTTGCATCACCTATATGTATAACTCCTAATCATGATAAAATAAACATGATATCAACAATGGAGTTAATAGCCAATGGTAAAGGATCAAGCATACGATAAAAAGAGCAGGGTCAAGATAATATGAACACCTAACATGCTCATATCTATGACTAAATCTTAATGCAATACATCTACCCGCACCAGGTAGGAAATTACCCACCTGTTAAATAGCTCTGCTCGTTATCCAAGCGTACAAGCATCTGTCACTAATCAACGTCCTGCAAGACAACATGCAACATTAACAAATTCTGTCATAAGTCCAATGATGGTATCAAATCCCAAATCAAACTTACCAAGCCTAGCTTTGCTGGAACAACTTCTTGTTTCAAATTTCAGGATCTCATAGTCGAAACAAAAGCAAATGCTTCCAAGTAGAAGTCTTCACATGTAATCCGCCATAATTACATCACTGATAAAATAAGTGGAAAAATCAATCCCCAATCATAACACCTACACTACAGCTTCCCTATACTGTATGAAATTCCAATATCAACACCATTACCACTATAAAAGATAAGATTTGGTCTGAACTTACCCATCGCAGTCCCTTCAATCTGAACACTTCACATCCAACCATCGAAGGAGCAGAAAAACAAACCTTGCTAACATCGCCTAGAACCCATTACAAACCTTCATGAAAACTACTCCTTGCATCCATAATTCAAGAACAGAACAAAAACATCACAGCTGTAAATACAACTTACTGTTGGGGATTTGACGCCGCTAGAGGGGGGGTGAATAGCGTTGTGACCGTACGAAGATGGAATTCAATCGTGATCGTCTCTACAAAACTCATTATGCGCAGCGGAATAGAAATAATAAAAGCAATAACGAAATACAACAATCACGAACACAAAGATATAACGTGGTTTGGAACCACACGGTTCCTACTCCATGGATGAGCTCTAACGAGCTCTAGCGACGCCAATGCAATCACTAATCAATAAACTCCTTCTCGACAACAAGTCGGAGGCGGAGAAACCTCGTACAAATGTTTACAACAATAAATGAAAGAAATACAAGAAAATACAAAGGAAATGTAAAGAATACTTTACAAACTAGGGTTTTGAGCGCTTGTTTGTTGGTTGCTTGGATGAGCTTGAAGGACCCTGAAATACACCTACAAATCGCCTTCAAATCGCCTCACCAAAGCTCCCAAAAATCTGATGCTGCAATCTCCATGAATGCTCCTTTATCTTGCATCGGTCGATTTCCGCTTATCACGATCGCCATAAGTCCTCCCGATCGATGCCATGTCGTGAGACAACGGCTCAATCCACGTTGGACAAGTTCCAACGGGACTTGCGCGATCGCTAACATTGGCACCGATCGCACACAGAGTCGACGGCCCACGAGCATTCTGGCGGCTAGCCAGCGGCCGACTAGCCGATCGGCAGATACATCGCCTGATCGCTCAATGAGCTGACCGCAGAGCGGCCTTCAGCTCTTAAACCAGAATCAACTCGTCGACTCACGCAATGAACCGCCATAATGTCACGATCGCCAACCTCAAAGATGAGGTTTTAACCAAAAGTATGGTGCCCCCATACTTGCTAGACCACCCTTAGCCTAGACCTAAGCCTTCTAGCCACCTCCATCAGCCTCACGCCTCTCGGATCCCTCCAAGTCATCCATGACTTGTTCATCCATCGCGCTAGCCTCCGTGTGCTTCCCGGCTATGTCATGCTAACGGTGTCTACACCGCCAAGGCACATTGGACTTACGCCGCAAATACTCCGCTTTGACTTTACGCCGCCAACCATTGGACTTATGCTGACAAGACTCCCGCTTGGACTTTACGCTGCCAATATCAAACCCTTGGACTTCTCAAATGCCAAGACTCAAGCTTGGACTTTCCCTTGCCAACCCATGTTGGACTTTCCATGCCAAGACCATGCTTGGACTTTCCTTGCCAACCCATGTTGACTTTACATTGCCAAGACCCATGCTTGGACTTTTACATTGCCAAGACCCATGCTTGACTTTTTCATGTGCCAAGTGTCCCACTTGGACTTTTCATGCCAAGTACTCAAGACTTGGACTTTACTAAATGCCAAGTGTTCCACTTGGACTTTCCCATGACAATTACATTGTCATATGTTTTGTCGAAACATCAAAACATCACTGAGTCAAACTCGAGTCCCGTCAATCGTGACCTGGGCCGATTGCACCAACACTTACCTGTCTTAGAAATCTCTCGGCACCATTCCCTTCCTTCCTCAAATTGCACGCTAGGGCCAAAACTTCTCTAACAGAAGCACAAGCCATTGCATCGTTCTGAGATTTCAATTTAAACTTCATGTCTTTCAAAATTGAATGTGCTACAGAATTATCGAAATTTGTGTAAATTGTAAGAACTCAACCTACCATTTCGCTGACCCCATCCTCAACTTGTTGTAGATGAAGTGATGATTGAGCATGTGGGAAAATCGAGCAAGCCGCTATATGCTAGTTTCCATAGGAATCATGGCGTAGACCGTAAGTGGTCGAAGTGAAAGTTCACGGCCGCCGCGATCCGAGATCCGCCAAGGAGTAGGTGATGGCGGCCAGTGGAAAAAAAAAGGCTACTGGCGCTCATGACGAAGAAATCCAGAGGAGGAAGAAAGTTACAACTTGAGCTCCGGCGACGTTGGCTCACATCGATCAGCCGCGTTGTGCCAGCAGAAGAGTCGGCGACAATCCAAATCGACGATGACCGCCGCAGATCAGAGGAACTCAAGGAAAATCGGCCACCGAGACTGCCCGTGGTGGTCGGAGACACATCGCCTTGCAGCGAAGAGGCGACGGTATGAGTCTTGCTCAGGCGGCGGCGAGAGATCGAAAGGGAGGAAGAAAAGGGGGAGTGGCGGCGGCGATGGGGCGAGCTCGAGTGTGGGCGGCGCGTGGGGAGAAGAGAAGGTGCAGAGGCTTGCTCTCGAGTCGATGGTGAAATCGACAATGGGTTAATGAGAAAGGCGGCTGGCTTTAACAGAGGGCGGCTGAGGAAACGCACGCACGAGAGGAGCCGCTCGGAAAGAAGAAGAGAAAGAGGAGGAGATCGCGCGAGTGGAGGAGATACCGAAGAAAATGCTCGGCTTGAGCGAAAACGGATCGGATCTAGTCAAACAGGTTGGGTTTGAAAATGTGGGTCGGATCCGGTTTTAAAATCCTATAAGCCAACCCTAGATCAAAATAATCCCCCTTAATCATTAAGCCATGGTTTGACTTAATTAAATTCCTAATCATGGTTTACATTAATTCCTAAAATAAATTCTCTAACTACAAATAATAGAGATATTAATCTTTCGAAAATTTTATTCATGGTATTTTACAATGTAGAAGGCCTGACAGTTAAGCCATTGTCACAAACTCATTGGAAAAGTCATGTTGAAAGTGTGAAATCTATAAAGGAACAAGCATAAAAAATTAGAGATGCTTTACTTGATTTGGCACAAATAAGTAAAGATCCAAAAACAAAGAGTGAAGTTGAATCATTGGCAATATATGAACTTGAAAATTTTGAATTTTTACTTGGCATGATAATTTGGTACAAGTTGTTGCATGTGATCAATACCATCAGTAAATTTCTTCAAGGTGAAAATATAGACATTGATGTTTCAATTAAACAATTAAAAGGACTTATTCTTACTTTTGAAGAATACAGAGAGTTCGGATTTCATTAGGCCATGATGGAAGCAAAGCAAATGGCGGAAGAAATGGAGATTGGAGCTACGTTCAAAGAAAAATGCATTATCCGAAGAAAGAAACAATTTGATGAAAGTAATAGTGAAGATGTGATGTAATCAGTTGAAGAATCTTTTAGAGTTAACTATTTTCTCTTCTTAATGGATTAAGCTATTTCTTCACTAAAAACTCGATTGGAACAATTTCAGATGTATGAAGAAACATTTGGGTTTTTGTTCAATCCAGAGAGATTGAAGGTTATTGATGATGATAGTCTAATGAAATCTTGTAAAAATCTTGAAGAAACTTTGAGATATAATGACAAGTCAGACATTGATGGAGATGATCTATATATGAAGTTATCAATCTTGAAGCAGTGTTTACCTGTGGAAGTGAAAAGTGATGGATTAAAGAGATACGCTAGTGGGGGGGGGGGTGAATAGCATACGAGAAACTCTTTATTTTCACGTTAAAACACGAGTAGCAAATGAAGTAAAAGCAATAAATGAAAATAACACTTTTTACTTGGTTCACAACCAAAAGGTTGCTAGTCCAAGGCCTTGCTATGTTAGACGGTGGGCAATCCACTAACAAGAGTCTCTTCTTCATTGGAGGTAAGAGATGACAAATACAAAAAATGATAGAGGAAGAGGCAACAAGCCTACCTCACCTCTTAGCAATGAATAACACAATTAAGGAAAAGACAACAATTGAAAAGATCTACCGACTAAAGTTTTGGAAGCTTTGCGTGATGTCAGCGTTACGAATGCGTAGCATTGTCGTTGAAGTCTTGGAATTGTTAGAGCACTTTGGGAGCAAACTTAGATAATCAAATGAGGTGAAAGGCTCATCCTTTTATAGTCATTTGAACCCTAGCTCATTGAGATCCAAATCTGGGTCAAATCTCCACATCCCCCTTCTTTTTGTGGCTCTTATCTTGACTATCTTCGAAGTGATCAGATTGACCAATAGTCGATTGATACCTTCCAGTAGTCGACTGATGGTAAGTTCAATCGATTGCCACTAGCCTTTAGTCGACTGTCAGCTTGATCACTCACTTACAATACACGGTTAGCACAAAAGACTTTATCAATGGTAATTATGACGGTGCTTTACCGTTCGACCTCGACCTCAACCTTCCTCTGTAAGTCTTAGTCGGATCTCCGCCTATGGTTGTATAGGGATGTATACTGAAAAGTCTATCTTTTGTATGAACATCTTTATTTTGAAATGAGAATCACATTATCATTGTTTGCATGGTTATGTAATATTGTCTAAATACTTTACATTGTAGATAACATGGTGTGTGGTGTCACACAGGAGATCATGTTATCGACCCCTTGAAAAGTATAAGTAAAGGCTCACAACTGAGATGGCTTTGGACAAACCATCGGAATGGTTGTAGTGTGATTTGGTATTGGTTTGTCTTGACCATAGAATAACACTAGTGCACTTTGTGTGTATTGAACAGGAACGACATAGAGGTGATTCAATTTATTGCTGACTACATAATCGAATCGGACTTCAGATATTATTTAGTACATGCTCTTAATCCCGATATAATAACGGGCACATATACTTAGTACTCATCTCTTTGATTTACCAATGGGCGAGATTTATAGATTAAATCGATAGGCTTGGTAAGTTGGGAGATGATATTATTTATTTGGTGTGTCGTTGATTATAGGAGGAAACCATGTCCTATATATTAGGATGATGATGTCCCCTTGAGGAGCTCATAAGGTCCATCATGTAAACTCTGCAGGTGGACTTGGTCCGGCATGATGAAAAGGTTGAGTGATACTACTCAAGGAGTTAGATGTTGATTAATTAATGGTAAGTAAATTAATTAATCAATGGATATTCGAGATCTTAAACACGGGGAGAAAATGTACAAATAATATATGGAGCCCATATTATCATATGGGGGTTGGTGAGGTAGATCAATGATGATCCTTTAGTGGATTGGATCATCATTAGTGGATCGGACTTTATGTGGGCTTGATCCATGGGTGGCCAAGATTCAACTCCTCCTCATGGTCCCTAATGTAGCCTATCAACACCTCATGATGCTTAGATCTAATGGATAGAAACAAAACTCTAAGATCCATAGGTAGAGATTAAATCTCTAAGATCCGACGGTTGAGATTAAATCTCTAGATCTGACGGTTGAGATTAAATCCCTAGAACCAATGGAGGAGATTAATTCATGACTTATCCCTAACTCTATAAATGGAGGTTAAAGGGGTTGGCCTGAACTACATGAAAGGAGAGCTAGGGTTTGGCCGGCAAGAAGGGGAATCCTAGTTGAGATAGGATTAGGGTTAGGGTTTGGAGGCTAGGGCGGCACCAAATAATGAAGGTGATTGTTTCTTCTTCTTCCTTCATTAGCCAACGTCCAGATTGTTTTCCAGCCCCTTCCAGCCCTTGGCCAGTGCCCAAAAGCTCCCTTCTTCCTCTCCTTAGGTGGTGGAAACAAGATATAGGGTTTCCCTTGGTGTCTTGATTGTTTTCCATCATCTTCTCCACCTTCTAGTTGGCCGGCGGCAAGGAGATTGTGTGCTCCTTGTTGGTTGGTTTTAGGGAAGAGAAAAAGCTTGTTTCTACTCTTCCTCTTGTTTTGGAAGAGCAAGGAAGGAAGATTTGCGATCTAGGAGCTTCGACTTTTGGTAGATCGTCGCCCACACGACGTCCAAAAGGAGGAAGGTCATACATTAGAAGATCGAGAGGTATACCTATTCTTCTTTCTCTTTTTGTTACTTGCTTGTTTTTGTTTTTCAATTATAAGCATGTTATAAATCTGTAAATGGCTAAATAATACTTGGATCATGAGCATAAACACAAAAACTGGCGATCCGGGCATTGTCTATTCCGTGGCTACTCGTAGAATAGAGGATGGTCGCTTGAACAACTAGTTTGTTCAAGTGACCTCTCTAAACGAATAGCACGACGATGGCTTGGTGGTTTGGGCAATCCCTTTTGTCTAGGATTAAATTTTTGTAATCTGGGGACATCGAAGGGATCGCCATGGACAAGCTACCGAGGTGAAGTGGGAAGCGAAGTTTCCCCTCACAGACTCGATAAGCAAAACCCTTCAATTGGTATCAGAGCCAAGGTTTCCGGTTTTGTGTGTTTAGGATTCGGATAATTTTTATGCACTTTTTCATATATTATATGTGACGGATAATAGTAGGATATGCGTAGTTTAACTCTTTGGTTGTAGGCATAAGATCCGACTATTATGGCCATATGTGTGTATGTGATTGTATGTGTGTAAATATTTATTTTGTTGAATCCTCTGGTCGATTGAGGCTAGTATTTAGTTTTTGTAAATTAAATAACATTGTTTAGCCACTCTTTATTTTATTTTAATTTCGATCTAGATTTCATGTACACTCCCTCGTGGAGTATAGGATCGATGGATGTAAATTAAAATAGATTTTAGTCTCGGCTCAGATCTTCGGATGGCTCGTATATGGTGTAGGAGGAGCGGACGAGATGGTGATGCGACGGGAGTCATATTGAAGACAAAAGCCATAATAGTAGGAAAATAATTTATTTTTTATATTTATTGCTTTTTGTTTGATATGCATGTCGTAGGCTAGAAAATTTCTCATTTTCAAATTACTAAGTGGGAGAGGGATATTTTTATAAATTTCCACGACCTCCATTACGATTTGATAAGTGATGCAAACAAACTCAAGGCTACGGCTCTGAGTGTCTTCCTCCCCATCGGATGGGTTTGTTTGCGGATCACAAGGTCGAATATGGTTATAGGAAATTATTATGGAGCGTGTGTACTTCCCCATCGTAAGACATATAATCCGAGATAATTACCTTGGTACCAAGTAATGGTGAACACTTAGATACAAATATAAGTATCCTCCCCATCGGAGTCACTGTTTTTATTTGTAGGGCCGAAGAGAAACCAACTATTAATTTTACTTGTCATAAAGTTAGGTTGACAAGATAGTAAAATTAATGGGTAAAACCTCCTCTTACAAATGTAGAATTCGTATACGTCCACACTATCGTGGTATACGATATTCTCGGTGTTTTGAGGTGTTGGTTGATTTTAAAATTTTATTGTTTGAGGAATCAATAATTTTTTGAAATCCAAAGTAATGATCTATGTGATTCTTAGGATTTTCAAAATTGACTTTCAGTCCACTTGCTTTGATACTAAAGGAAAATAAACTTACTGTACATAATTATGATGATTAGAAAAGAATCTAGATATTATCTTATCTGCTAAGGAGAACAAGTATGCACTCTTCAAAGAGTGTCCTCAAGCCATGGTTGCTCAAAAAGGTTTCTACTTCTAAGCTAAAGGCAAGAAGAAGGAGAAACAAGGTGGAGCAAAGGTGGTGGGAGGATCTTAGGGAGGAGTGAAGAAGCCGAAAGGCAAGTACTTCACTTACAAGCAGGATGGACATTGGAAGAAGGACTGTCCCAATCTAAAGCAGAACAAAGATATATCCTTTGGACTAGTCGTTGAAACATGATTAGCGGTGTTATCTACCGACACCTGGTGTGTAGATACGAGAGCCACTAATCATATCTGCAACACTTTGCAGGGGTTCTAGGAAACCCGACGACTAGCTAAAGGGGAGATTACCATTTACTTAGGCAATGCCATGAAGGTGGCGGCTATTGTAGTGGGAGAAGTTTTATTTATCTCTTGAGAATAATAAAACTTTGGTTGGAAAATTCCCTTTATGTATCTTTATTTAGAAAGAATTTAGTTTCAGTTTCTAAATGGTTTATAGATGGATATTCTATTTCTTTTAATGATAGAGCTGTTATAAAAAGGAATAGGGAGAATATCTGTTCAGGTACATTGATCGGAAATTTGTACACACCTGAACCAAAACCTCCCATGATGCAAATTGAAGTTAATAACTCATCTTCTAATTCCAATAAGAGAAAAGAACCTTCGAATATGAACCAAACATATCTTTGGCATCTTAGGCTTGGTCATAGTAACCTAAGAAGAATTCAAAGGTTGATAGCTGATGGACCTTTTGGTTCATTAGTGGTGGAGGATTTCCCAACTTGTGAATCTTGCTTGGAGGATAAAATGACCAAGAGTCCTCTTAAGGTCAAGGGGTATAGAGCCAAAGATGTGTTAAGAAATGGTTCATTATGATTTGTGTGGTCCTGTGACTATCCAGGCAAGAGGTGGTCTTGAATATTTCGTGTCTTTCATAGACGATTATTCAAGATATGGATGACACTACGATCTGATCGTGGTGGTGAGTACCTCTTGGGAGAGGTTAGGAACTACTTATTAGAGGATGAGAATCAATCCCAATTGACTGCACCTGGCACACCCCAGCAGAATGGTGTAGCAGAGTGAAGGAATAGGACTCTTATGGAGATGGTTAGATCGATGATGAGTTATGCTGACTTGCTAGATTCGTTCTGGGGATATGCTCTAGATACGGCGGTGTACATTCTGAACTTGGTTCCATCTAAATCAGTGCCTTCTACTCCCACAGAATTGTGGACTGGGCGAAAGCCTAGTCTAAGACATATTCGGATATGGGGGAGTCCAGCACATGTGCTGAAGGCAGATGCTGGTAAGTTAGAACCTCATATAGAAGTACGCTTGTTCATTGGCTATCCCAGGGGAACGAAGGGTGGATTGTTTTATAGTCCTAGAGATCAGAGGGTGATCGTTAGCACGAACGCTAAATTTCTAGAAAAAGACTATGTGATGAGCCACAAGCCCAAGAGTAAAATTGTTCTGGAGGAGTTAAAAGGGGAAGTCACTTCTTTAGTACCACCGGTACAAGAGGATATACCACATGTCAATGCACTGCGTGTCACAGAGGATACACAGGTGATACCTCATCGTAGTGGGAGGGTTGTGAGACAGCCTGATAGATTCATGTTCTTGGGAGAATCTTCTGATTTAGTCCCTGGCGAACATGAACCTGATCCCTGGACATATGACGAGGCAATCCAAGATAAAGATGCAGTATCTTGGCAAAGTGCAATGAATGTTGAGATTGAATCTATGGATTCAAATCAGGTCTGGGAGCTAGTAGAACCACCCGATGGTGTAAAAACCATTGGATGCAAGTGGATCTACAAGAGAAAGAGAGGAATAGATGGGAAGGTTGAGACCTTCAAAGCGAGGCTTGTTGCGAAGGGGTATACTCAGAAAGAGGGTATCGATTATGAGGAGACCTTTTCGCCGGTAGTCATGCTTAAGTCTATCCGGATTCTCTTATGCATAGCAGCTCATATGGATTATGAGGTGTGGCAGATGGATGTCAAGACAGCTTTCCTTAATGGAAGTCTTGAGGAAAATATCTACATGAAGCAACCAGAGGGATTCATTGCTAAGGGTAAAGAGCATCTTGTATGTAAGCTTAATCGGTCCATTTATGGATTGAAATAAGCTTCGAGGTCTTGGAACATCCGCTTTGATGAGTTGATCCAAATTTATGGATTTATTCAAAGTCCGGATGAGTCTTGTGTATACAAGAGATGACGGAAACGTAGTGGTATTTCTTGTACTATACGAGATGACATTTTGTTGATTGGCAACAATATCAAGGTGTTATCGACGAAGGGTATGGTTGTCCAAACAGTTTGATATGAAGGACTTGGGAGAGGTGGGACACATCCTTGGGATCAAGGTTATAAGGGATCACAGGAAAAGGATGTTGTGCTTATCCTAAGCTTCATACATAGACACGATTATGGAGTGTTTTAGCATGCAAAAATCCAAGAAGGGTTTTCTACCTTTCAGGCATGGAGTTCCTTTATCTAAGGAGATGTGTCCTAGATCATCCGAGGAGATAGAGGAGAAGAAGGCGTTCTGCTTTATGCAGAGGGAAGCCTCATGTATGCGATGCTCAGACGAGACCAGATATCCACTGCCGTGGGCATGGTCAGCAGATATCAGAGTAATCCAGATGTGACATTGGACCGCCAGAAAAGCATATATCAAGTACCCGAGAAGGACTAGGGATTATATGCTAGATTACCAGTGCACTAATTACTCTCGTGGGTTACATGGATTGCAACTTCCAACTGATAGGGATAATAAGTAAGTCTACCTGTGTTTTGTGTTTACTTTGGGAGGTGGAGCCATTGTATGGAGGAGTGCCAAGTAGAATGCATGGCGACTCCACCATGGAAGTCGAGTATGTGTGGCCTCCGAGGCGGCCAAAGAAGCCGATGGCTCAGAACTTCGATGGACTTGGATGTGATTCCCGGGTTTGCCTGTAACTATCACAACAATTTATTGTGATAATAATGGTGCAGTTGCAAACTCGAAGGAAACACAAGCTCATAAGGCAAGTAAACACATAGAGCGCAAGTACCACCTGATACGAGAAATCGTAAAAGAGGTAGAAGTTGTTGTCGCCTAGATTGCATTAGAGGATGACCTGGTAGACCCTTTCACTAAGGCCCTTCTAGCGAGAGCTTTGATAGGCATGTGGAGGGAAGGGGAATCAGATGTATGGCAGTATGAGGATAGCATAGTCTTTTAGTATAAGTGGGAGATTGTAGAGATGTATACTGAAAAATCTATCTTTTGTATGAACATCTTTATTTTGAAATGAGAATCACATGATCATTGTTTGCATGGTTATGCAATATTGTCTAAATACTTTACATTGTAGATAACATGGTGTGTGGTGTCACACAGGAGATCATGTTATTGACCCCTTGAAAAGTATAAGTAAAGACTCACAATCGAGATGGCTTTGGACAAACCATCGGAATGGTTGTAGTGTGATTTGGTATTGGTTTGTCTTGACCATAGAATCACACTAGTGCACTTTGTGTGTATTGAGCAGGACCGACTTAGAGGTGATTCGATTTATTGCTGACTACATAATCGAATCGGACCTCAGATATTATTTAGTATATGCTCTTAATCCTGATATAATAATGAGCACATATACTTAGTACTCATCTCTTTGATTTACCAATGGGTGAGATTTATAGATTAAATTGATAGGCTCGGTAAGTTGGGAGATGATATTATTTATATGGTGTTCCGTTGATTATAGGAGGAAACCGTGTCATATATATTAGGATGATGATGTCCCCTTGAGGAGCTCATAAGGTCCATCATGTAAACTCTGCAGGTGGACTTGGTCCGGCATGATGAAAAGGTTGAGTGGTACTACTCAAGGAGTTAGATGTTGATTAATTAATGGTCAGTAAATTAATTAATCGACGGACATTCGAGATCTTAAACACGGGGAGAAAATGTACAAATAATATATGGAGCCCATATTATCATATGGGGGTTGGTGAGGTAGATCAATGATGATCCTTTAGTGGATTGGATCATCATTAGTGGATCGGACTTTATGTGGGCTTGATCCAAGTGTGGCCAAGATCCAACTCCTCCTCATGGTCCCTAATGTAGCCTATTAACACCTCATGATGCTTAGATCCAATGGATAGAAACAAAACTCTAAGATCCATAGGTAGAGATTAAATCTCTAAGATCTGACGGTTGAGATTAAATCTCTAGATCCGACGGTTGAGATTAAATCCCTAGAACCAATGGAGGAGATTAATTCATGACTTATCCTTAACTCTATAAAAGGATGCCAAAGGGGTTGGCATGAACTACATGAAAGGAGAGCTAGGGTTTGGGCGGCAAGAAGGGGAATCCTAGTTGAGATAGGATTAGGGTTAGGGTTTGGAGGCTAGGGCGGCACCAAACAAGGAAGGTGATTGTTTCTTCTTCTTCCTTCATTGGCCAACATCCAGATTGTTTTCCAGCCCCTTCCATCCCTTGGCCGGCACCCAAAAGCTCCCTTCTCCCTCTCCTTAGGTGGTGGAAACAAGATATAGGGTTTCCCTTGGTGTCTTGATTGTTTTCCATCATCTTCTCCACCTTCTAGTTGGCCGGCGGCAAGGAGATTGTGTGCTCCTTGTTGGTTGGTTTTAGGGAAGAGAAAAAGCTTGTTTCTACTCTTCCTCTTGTTTTGGAAGAGAAAGGAAGGAAGATTTGCGATCTAGGAGCTTCAACTTTTGGTAGATCGTCGCCCACACGACGTCCAAAAGGAGGAAGGTTATACATTAGAAGATCGAGTGGTATACCTATTCTTCTTTCTCTTTTTGTTACTTGCTTGTTTTTGTTTTTCAATTATAAGCATGTTATAAATCTGTAAATAGCTAAATAATACTTGGATCCCGAGCATAAACACAAAAACCGGCGATCCGGACATCGTCTATTCCGCGGCTACTCGTAGAATAGAGGATGGTCGCTTGAACAACTAGTTTGTTCAAGTGACCTCTCTAAATGAATAGCACGATGATGGCTTGGTGGTTTGGGCAATCCCTTTTGTCTAGGATTAAATTTTTTTAATCCGGGGACATCGAAGGGATCGCCATGGACAAGCTACCGAGGTGAAGTGGGAAGTGAAGTTTCCCCTCACGGACTCGATAAGAAAAACCCTTCAAGTTGTCCCCATATGGAGGACATGACCTTACCATCACTCTGCACTTGGTGCTTACCTCTGGTCCTTTTGACCTATTGCTTAGTTTCTAGTAACCACAGAGGTTTTTCGACTCCCCGAGGTTCTCTTGGTGCCACCCGACCACCATGGTTTCTCGTCCTGAGATTCTCCTGGTGTCGTTGACCTTTAGCATAGCTTAATACTTTTCTTGCACACTCAACACAACATGTGAGATAACAATAGTGTAAAATATGGTGAATTTTTTTTTGTAGATTAATTATTTAATTAGTTGTTGGGAGTTTATCTAGGTGTTTGGCTTAAGTTGAGTTAACTCGAATGTGATCCAGGCTAACTCAACCACTTAGATCAGCCGTTAAAACCAACTCGTCTCTTCCTTTAACGCGAGCCACCGACCATTTCCTTCCATTTTCACACCGTCGAACCTCCCGAGCATTTCCTCACTCGCGATCCTCCCATTACTCCCTTCGTGATTTCCGATTTCCCATTTCTCTCGATCCATCTCCCATGCCCTAGCTTCCCTTCTGCTACCCCTTTCCTTAACACTGCAAGCGGCATCGTCGACCGCAAGCAATGCCGATCACAGCGAGCAACCTTCCTCATTCTAGATTTCTTTCTCATCACCGGCTCCTCTCTTCTGCACAACCGTTCTTCTGATCGCGAAAGCTTGATCTCGTCAGCATCACTGCCCCTCTTGCTGGTCGAGTGCATTGGTCTCAGGCCTACTGCTCACTCATCGCTATCGATCGACGTGAGCCCGACATCATTGCCTTCCTCTCCTCTGCCTTTCTTTGTTGACGCCTTTTCTTCTCGCTGCGAGTGAGGTCCAGTCGCTGCTTGGTCGATCACCAATTGCATTGTCCCCCTTCTTCCAATTTGACAACAACAACCATCGCCGGTGTAGCTTATAGATCGTTGCTCTGCCACCACATTCTGCTTGACCTCTCTTGTTCATGTGTTTTTATTGAGTGTTAAGAGCTTGGCTTGTTTCTAGCTACAACGACAACCAAATATTTCTACCAACAGTTGAGATTGTCGGGTTCTTTCCACTGCTCAGCTTGCTTGTGATACAAGCGATGGCTTGATGTTGATTTGTTCTGATAACTTACCATTGTATCTTTGGGTAATCTCTTTAACCTCCCTTTAATCTTTGGATTTTGAATTCAAAGAGCAGAAGTTTTGGGAACAATGGTAAAAAGTGTTTAAGGGTTATTGAAATTGGGTTTGATTTGCAGTTCAGTCAATTGGTATGGATTGGATCTTCTAAGATGGATAAAGAGGTTGTGGTGGTTGAATTGTGCTAGATAAGTTTTAGCTTGAATGTTATGAATATGAAATTAGACTTAAAGTAATCTTGTTGGTTGTGGTATTCAGTTAGAAATGGATTTCAGTGTATTTATACATATATCTTTGTCATAGATTATGGATAGTGTTACTTTGCAAATGATCAGGTGATCGAGGGTGAGCAGTAGTAGGTTTAGTTCCGTGTATCCACTGTGGGGAATTGATATTTTAACTGTAGATTGAGATGTTATTTAGTTAGCTTGATTAGCTATGATAAAATTGATAGTTTGGTACTGTGATTGAGAGCTAATGGAAGAAACTATTTAGTTAGTTGATCGGGATACAAAGTTGATGTAGGATAAGGATTTGATCCTAATATTGGAATTGATAGCACTGTTGGACTTATGAAGAACTTAGATATGTTCCTTGCTCTTTTTTATACGATTTTAATTGTGAGAAACTCATGGGCGTGCAGATTGTTGGTGCAACAATGCCCCAAGCATTTATATGTGTTGATGTTTGGATAATCATCTAAGTTAGGCAATGCTTTGTGATCTAATTGTAAACGTGTTTAAGTGACAGGAAAAATCCAAGTATGAAGACTTGGTAAAGACAAAGTCCAAGTGTGATATTGGCAAAGGAAGTCCAAAGGCAAGTCTTGGTAGTGTAAGTTCAAGCATGTAGTCTTGGCGGCATAAAGTCCAAGCACGCTTTGGCAAAGGGAAACCCAAGACATGACAAAACCGGAGGAAGCTCTTGGAAGCAAAGCGCAAAGGATGAACAAGTCGCGGACTCCTGAGGAGGATCCTAGAGGCGTAAGGCTTAAGGAAGAGCTAGAAGGTTGAGTCTAGGTCTAGGGGTAAAATCAAGTATGAATTATTCATACTTATCACGATCGATACGATGTATGACGATTGAGTCGTTGAAAATTGATCACCGACCGCCGTGAGCCGGGCAATGATCGATCGTAATCACGACTTCCAATCTTTGATCGTGATCGTGCAAAGATGGGCACAAATGGAGTCTCACTTGACTCACGCGGCGATCATCACTGATCGATCGCTTTATCACCGATCGATGAAGTGATCACCGACCGATCGGCAAGCTGGAAATTGTGGGTGCGTATCTCCGCAGATTTGTCCAGGTAGAAGCCGTTGGCTTTGGTGGCAATCGACTGATGCTATACATCAGTCGACTAATGGTAACCCAACGAGAAAAACAACCGTCTCTCTATAAAAAGAGGGCTAGTGGTGGCTTTGAGGGCTAATGCTTATATTCTAATCTTTCTCTCAAGCCCCCATAAGTTTTCTAAAGCTTTCAAGTGTTTAGTTCTCCTCCTCCTCTCTAATCTTCATCTACATTCTTTGTAAGAAGAGGAGGGTTTGTAAAAGAGAAAGCTTCTTAGTGGAATCGCTTGGGTTGATCCACCTTAAGGATCGCCGTGGAGTAGGAGCGTTATCTCCGAACCACGTAAAGTTCTTGTTAGCATTGTTCTTTTATTTTTACTTATATTATTTTTGTTGTTCTTCCGCTAATCATTCTTGTAGAAATGTAAACGTGTTATTCACCCCCCTCTAGCTTCCAATAGATCTCCAACAAGTGGTATCAGAGCCCGGATCACATCAGAAGATTTAACAATCAATTGGAGCAAAATGGCTTTCCAAGAGGGGTATAGTACCTACAATGACTTGACTCCATCGAAAAAGGTAGGATGGAGTATTATTTAATGAATGATATTGAAAATTGGTTTAGCGTTGTAGATGGTTTTGAGAAGCCGGTCGATGAACACGGAGTGCCCATACCGACCAAGGATTGGACAAGAGATATGGCCAAGAAGGCTCAAGCCAACGCCAAGGCAACAACCACACTTCAATGTGGTTTGTCAAAAGAGCAACTAAGCAAGGTGGGGCCATTTGAATTGGCGAAGGAGCTTTGGGAGAAGTTGATAGAGCTCAATGAGGGATCCAAGGAAACAAGAAGGGCTAAGAGAGATCTTCTAATTGGCCAACTTCAAAGCTTCTCCATGAAGACCAATGAGACTGTGAGCCAAATGCATGGTCGCTTCAAAGAAGTAGTCAATGGACTACATGTAATAGGTGAGAAGGTCGACAACCGAGACCTTGTAAGGTATGTGCTCCAAGCCTTCCCTAGAACAACCTTATGGGCCTCAATGGTAGATGCCTATAAGGTCTCTAGGGATCTCTCTTTGGTTAAGTTATATGAGTTATTTTGTGAATTTCAATTACATGAACAAGCTAAAACTTCATCCAAAGAGAAGGATATAGCTCTTTTTGTAGGAAAGAAGGACAAAAAAAAGAAGGAGAAGAAAGAAGTGTCCTCCTCATCCGAATCTGAGGAAGACTCCTCAAGTAGTGAAGATGAGCTATCGGCAAGCGAGGTGGCTCATTATGTCAAGAAATTTGGTGGGAAGTTAAGGAAACTCACCAAGAAAGATGTGAGGAGGATGTTCCAATCCTCAAGAGGTAAGTCTTCAAATAGTTCAAATTCTTCATCTAATGTAACTTGTTATGGTTGCAATAAGAAAGGGCATATCAAGCCAAATTGCCCAGAACTAAAGAAGAAGGAGGAGAAAGAAAAGAAGCATAAGGAGAAGAAGGGAAAGAAGGAAAAGAAGAAGAAAGAAGCAATGGTGGCTCAAACATGGGACACCCTAAGCATGGAGGACTCTACCGATGATGAAGAAGTATGTCATGCCACCCGAAATCTAGCCCTCATGGCCTTAGAGGAAGAAGCCGGGAGCTCAAGTGAGGAGTCTTCATCCTCTTCATCAAGTGACGAATCATCATCAAGTGATGATGATGAGGTAAACAACTCCCCTATGGTAGATTTACTTTACAAGACAATTGCATGCCTCCAAAATGCATTGAATAGATCGAAAACTAGGATTAAGGACTTAAAAGTAGAGATTAAATCACTTAAGAGTGTAGAATCATCTTGTGATGATGATGCATGTACCCTTGAGATGAAAATGATGAATTAAAGAAATAGGTAACTTAAGAGCATGCTTAGAAAAATTTACTAATGAATCTAAATACCTAGACATGATAATTAAGGATCAAAGGGCTATTTACAATAAGGCCGGACTAGGATATAGGCCTAAGGAAAAGGAGGTAGCATTTACATCTCTTGTTAGTAGAAAATCCATAATTAGAAGCAAGGGTAGAAAGGCTTGGGTCCCTAAGAAATTTCTAATTGATGCTAGTGGTCCTAAGATTTGGGTACCTAAGGATTATATTTTTCATGTGATATAGGTAGAAGAACCAAGCTTGTGGATTGTTGATAGTGGGTGTTCAAAACACATGACCTGTGATGAGAGAAAATTCTCCACTATCAACCACACTAGCAAGGGAAAGGTATCATTTGGTAATAGCGGCAAACTTAAGATTCTAGGAAAGGGCACAATTGAGGTATCCCCCAACCTTGCCATTCATAAAGTGTTATTGGTTAAAAATATGAAATTTAATTTACTTAGTGTAAGCCAACTTTGTGATGCAAACTTTGATGTTAAATTTGAATCCTCAAAATGTTTTATAAGACCCAAAACTCTAAATGATTGCATGTTAGTTGGTTTTTGGAAATCAAATATATATTATGTTGATTGATCCTATGCTACTAATGCTTCCACTAAGTGTCTTATTGCAAAAGAGGAAGAAAGTTGGCTTTGGCATAGGAGGCTAGGACACATAAACATGAAGAACATAGCCAGAATAGCAAAAATGAAGTTAGTCAAAGGGTTGCCTAAAGTCAAATTTCTCAAGGACAAAATGTGTGATACATGCCAAGAAGGGAAACGATAAAAAACATCACACAAAGGTAAAACTTTACTTAGTACCGCTTTACCTTTAGAACTTTTACATATGGACTTATTTGATTGTCATAGTACCCCTTCTATGATTGGTAGTAGATATTGCCTAGTAATAGTAGATGATTTCTCTAGGTTTACTTGGTTATTTTTCATGAAAAATAAAGATGAAACCCTAGGAATAATCATAGGATTTAGCAAGAGAGTAGAGAATGAAAGAAAACTCAAGATCAACCGGATCCGTAGTGATCATGGTGGAGAATTTGAGAATTCTAATTTCTCAACCTTTTGCTTAGAACAAGGGTACAAGCATTAGTTTTCTTGTCCTAGAACACCCCAACAAAATGGGGTTGTGGAAAGGATAAATCGTGCCCTACAAGAGGCGGCTAGGACTATGCTAAATGAATATTCTTTACCTAGCTACTTGTGGGCGGAAGTGGTTAATACCGCTTGCTATATTAAAAATAGGGTGTTAATTCATAGGTTTTTAGGAAAAATCCCATTTGAATTGTGGAATGGTACAATTCCAACAATTCATTATTTCAAGGTTTTTGGATGCAAAGTTTATATCTTAAATACCAAAGACAATCTAAGTAAATTTGAGTCCAAAGCGGATGAGGAAATCCTAGTTGGATACTCATCCACTAGTGTAGGATATAGAGTTTATAATAAAAGGACTCAAAAGATTGAGGAATCTTCAAATGTCCAATTTGATGAAACTTCCAATACATACCCTAGAAAATCCCCTATTGATGATGATATCAATAATGAAAATCAAGAAATTACCCAACAATTTCAAGATTTAACTCTAAGGGGTGATGATCAAGGGGGAAGATTGAATCAAGGGGGAGTAAGAGGTGATTCCGATGATGAGCAAAGGATTGAGATTAATTATGATCAAACTCAAATTAATACACCTCCTAGGACCATAAGAGTTCATCAAAATCACCCCTTAGATCAAATCGTAGGTGAATTATCTCAAGGTGTTAGGACTAGGTCATTTCATAGGGATCCCACTAGTCATATAGCTCTAATTTCTCAAATTGAGCCCAAAACAATCAAAGATGCATTACTTGATCCGGATTGGATCTTAGCAATGCAAGATGAATTGGCTCAATTTGAAAGGAGTCAAGTATGAGAGTTAGTTCCTAGACCTAATGAAAACACCATCATTACTACACGATGGGTCTTTAGAAACAAACTAGATGACCAAGGGAATATTACTAGGAATAAGGCAAGACTAGTTGCAAGGGGTTTTAATCAAGTTGAAGGACTTGACTATGATGAAACATATGCCCCGGTTGCTAGGTTAGAGTCTATTAGGATAATATTAGGGTATGCCTCCTATATGGGTTTCAAACTTCATCAAATGAATGTTAAATCGACATTCCTAAATGGATTTATTAAGGAAGAAGTATATGTAAAACAACCTCCCGGGTTTGAGAATATGGACTATCCAAACTATGTATACAAGCTTAGGAAAGCTTTGTATGGTTTGAAACAAGCTCCCCGGGCTTGGTATGAAAGATTATCATCTTTCTTAATTTCTTAGGACTTTAAAAGGGGTAGTTTAGATCAAACTCTATTTATAAAGTCAACATCAAAAGACATCTTTGTAGCCCAAGTATATGTTGATGACATTATCTTTGGGTCAACAAATGATGAACTTCTTCAAGACTTTATTAAAAATATGGAAAAAGAGTTTGAAATG
This sequence comes from Wurfbainia villosa, assembly GCA_025175895.1. NCBI lineage: Eukaryota > Viridiplantae > Streptophyta > Magnoliopsida > Zingiberales > Zingiberaceae > Wurfbainia > Wurfbainia villosa. The sequence goes on from CM045988.1 coordinate 57,478,552, forward strand.
AGTCTAGTTGGGGAATTAAATTTCTTCCTAGGATTACAAGTCAAACAAACAAGTGAAGGAATTTACATTTACCAAACCAAATATGCTAAGGAAATGATTAAGAAATTTGGTTTGGAAAATGCTAAGGTAGTTTCAACTCCAATGGCAACCAATACAAAAATAGATTGTGATAATGAAGGAAAACAAATTGACCTTACACTCTATAGGAGCATGATTGGTAGCCTTTTGTACCTAATCGCTAGTAGACCCGACATATTATTTGTGGTTGGTATGTGTGCTAGGTATCAATCATGTGCAAAAGAATCTTATTTAGTTGCCGTTAAGAGAATCTTAAGATATATTAAAGGCACACTAAATGTAGGACTATGGTACCCTAGGACTAGGTCGTTTGATTTGGTTGGGTACACCGATTCCGATTATGCCGGTTGCAAATTGGATCGGAAGAATACTAGTGGTGGATGCCAATTTCTTGGGTCCTCCCTAGTTAGTTGGAGTAGTAGGAAGCAACCTTGTGTTGCCTTATCCACCACTGAGGCCGAATATGTGGCTATGGGTGGTTGTGTAGCTCAACTACTATGGACGAAGCATACCTTAGAAGACTATGAGCTATCTTACTCCAACATGAAAGTATTTTGTGATAATGTGAGCACCATAAATTTGACCAAGAATCTAGTGCATCATTCAAGGACCAAACACATTGAAGTAAAACATCACTTCATTAGAGATCATGTGGCTAAGGGGGACATTGAGCTTAATTACATTGAATACAAGTCCAACCTAGCCAACATATTTACCAAGGCTCTCCCCGAGATAAAATTTTCATCACTTAGGAGAGAACTTGGGATGTGCTTGGTTGAATAAAGGTGTAGGTTTGCATGATCCTATAGAAATCCTAGGATTTATACCTTTAAGCATCTCACAAAATACCTAAGAAACCATGATTTTTGTATTGAGCCACTTAGACAACATGTGAGATGTTAGGAAGATGCACTTGGTTCATCATGCTTGTTATGATGCATTACTATGGACCAAAGTGTCATCCAGAGACATTAATCCTTAATTGGACCAATCATTGGGAAGGCTTATACACAATTAATGTGTATATTGTTAGGGCAATCTCTTGCCATGATAAGGTTTTGATGTGTGTGGCAAAGGGTTTAAGTTAGTTTGCTATGTTGATTTGATATGTGCGTTGAAGTCGTGCAGGACTTAGTAATTCGCACATGGAGCCATGGCGAGTTTCACAAACTCATGACTCGGTCTTTGAGTCGGTGAAGGATGACTTTGCGGAAGCCGTGCGCTTGAAGCATCCGAGGGACCATCGGACGAGGAGCTTGGAGTGAAGCCGGAGGAAGTAGACTTCGAGGCAAGAGATGCGAAGGAGCATTGCAGAGTCGTGCGCCTGATGCTGCCGAGGGACGTGGCCGCGAACAAAGAGAACTTCGAAGGCGAGGGACTCCGAGAGATGAGAGTGAGCGAATGTAACCCGGGAAGGGGTAGCTCTTAGGTGAAACTTGGCCATTTGGCTAAGTGTCGGATGAGATTTCCCGACACCAGTCGACTGCCATGGAATGGCAGTCGACTGCTCTGAGTCGAACGTGGTTCGACTTGTATTCGATCGGGCTATTTGAGGCTAGCAATGATCGCTTTATGTGGGCAATGATCGCTAAGACCATCAATCGATCGGCCAAGGCAACAATCGATCGGTCGAAGGGTTTGGCCATTAGAACCACTCGTGAGCCGATCGCGCGACTACGGAGGCGTAGCGACTAATGAGGTCCATCAGTCGACTGCCAAGTGTTCCGTTGGACTACAATGGTCGGGATCCGACGTGTTCGGAGACCGCTAGGTGGCAATGATCGTCAAGGGCGAATGACCGTGGCGGCAATGGAAGAAAACCTCCTCTATAAAAAGAGAGGGTATGGAGCTTTGGGGGTTAATGCTCTTACTCAAACGACTATCCAAGTGCCTCACAAGCTCTAAACTCTTCTTACTTGTTTTTACTCCATTCTTATTGTAAGAAGAGTGATCTTGATTGTAAAGGTTACCTCCACCTAGCTTGGTGCAAATGAGAGACCATTAGTGGATTGGTTTTGGCGGAGTGATTCACCGAGGACGAATCGGGGATCGTGGATTAGTGGCGTAGCCGTGAACCACGTTACACCATCTTATTAGCGTTTGATTTCTTGTATTTCTATTTGCTTGTCTTGCTTTATTATTTCCGTTGTGCTAATCTCTTTGCAGATGAGCAAATACTGACATCCAACGTTCGAGGTCTATTCACCCCCCTCTAGCCGGCCGTTTTGATCTCCAACAAGTGGTATTAGAGCCAAGGAAAGCTTGTCGAGGACTAACCACCACAACAAGCAACATTCAAAATGGCCGGCTCTAACATCCACCCACCGAAGTTCGACGGCGAATTCTCTTGGTGGAAGAAGCGAATGGAGGTATTCTTCGAAACCGACTTTGAAATTCTATTAATAATGGAAAACGGTTTCGAGTTGCCTAGGAACGAAAATGGGGAGCCATTGGAGAAATCAAGGTGGAGCAAGAGGCAAAGAAAAGAATACTTGGCAAATTCAAAGGCCAAGCACCACCTATACAATGTCCTCCCTCAACAAGAAGTCAATAGGATAGGAGAGTGTGCTAGCGCCAAGGAAATGTGGGAGAAACTAATAGAAATCCATGAAGGTACATCTGAGGCAAAGCTAGCAAGGAGAGATGTTCTTCGCTCCCAATTGTCCAATATCAAACTTGAAAAGGGAGAGAAGGTAAAATCCCTACACTCTAGATTTAAGGAAATACTAACCGGTTTAACAAGTGTAGGTGAAAAGCTCTCCAACCGGGATATGGTAATGAAGGCCATAGATGCCTTTCCCCGGTCCTCAAGATGGAGCTCTATGGTGGATTCGTTCTACATCTCCAAGAACTTGGAAGTAAGTATCTTGGAGGAGTTCTTCTCAACAATGGAGCTCCACGAAACGAGGCTTGAAGAAATACAAGAAGAGCCAAAAATCCAACCTTCAAGAGGAGTAGCATTCTTGGCAAACAAGGGGAAGAAGAAGATAGAGATCCCCTCCTCCTCCGATGATGATGAAGCATCCTCCTCCTCCTCCATGCATAGCACGGAAGAAGCCTATATGGTAAGGAGGGTAAGGCGTGCTTTAAAGGGTTTTCATTTTAATAAATCTAATGATAGGAATAGAAGACCAAGGGGGAAAATCATTTGCTACAATTGCCAAGGAGAGGGACACATAAGGGATAATTGTCCCCTCCTAAACAAGAGCAAGGAAGAGAAGAAAAAGAAGGAAGAAAAGAAGAAGAAGAAGGGGAGCAAGAAGAAAGAGGAGAAGAAGACAAAGGAAAAGGGGAAGGCCAAGGCATTCAAAGCAAAGTCTTCCTCATCCTCATCCGAAGAAGAAGAGCATGTCTACTCAAATCTTGCTCTAATGACCTTCGATGACTTGGATTGCTCCTCCACCAAAAACGAAGAATCAAACTCAAGTGGAGAGAGCTCTAGTGAAGGGGGAGCCTCCTCTACACCCTCCTCATCCGAAGAAGAAGAGGACATGGAAACTATGGTAACTAACCTTTCACCTAGTAAAATAGTTTCTATGATTTCTAGCTTAACTAGGGATTTATTTAGAGCTAAGAAGAAGAATAAGAGCATGCTAGATCAAATTAAGGATCTAGAAAATAAACTAGAAAAAGCATGCTTAAATGATTCTTTTAGCTTAAATGATGCATGCTCACATGAATATATGCCTTTGGATGTTAGTGATGCATGTATGGATGAAAATAGGGCTCTAAGGGAAAAGGTAGATTACTTGACAAAAGCCCTAGAAAAATTCACTATAGGCTCAAACACCTTGAACATGATCATAGGGAGCCAAAGAGCTAGCTTCAATAAAAAGGGCTTAGGATATAAAGAAAAGAAAAATGAAAAGGCCTATAAATGCCTAGTTGCTAGGGGACAAGATAAGAAGAAAGTAATAGCTAGGAAATGGATTCCTAAGGAGTATCTAGTGAACTCCATAGGCAAGAACTTATTTTGGGTTCCAAAATCCATCCTTAAGGGTTAGAAAACCCCTAGGGTAGTCAACCATATGCAATTGACCTATATCATATTTTGGTTGACTTAGGATGGCGGGACAACATTTTTAAATAGTGTTAGGTGATGATAACGTGCCTATAAATAGTTAATAATGCTTAAATCATGATATTTAATGTAATTGCTATGTATGCTTGCAATCATGATTTATGATTTTGATATTTGGCACATAATCATGAGAAATAGGGTTAAATCATGCTTTAGGTGATACTTTGTTTATTATCATGACATAATACCTAATGCATGATCATTAATTGATAAATACTTTAGGTTCATGATCATAATGTAGAATTAATTGATATATGCCTTTATGATCATGTGGATTGTTAGGTTGGTACTTAACCTTGATAGAATTATATGAATATAATGGTTAAGTATATACAAATACCCCCTAGGATGCATCTCACACTCACCATAGGCTACTTTGATTGAAAACTTAGCATGGGTGAGATGTTAGGATGATACAAATGTCGACTAATGCCTATGGCATTTAGATGGTCATTTAAAGTATCAAAATAGCAATAATAGACCAATCATGGGGAAGACTTATGTTTAATTCATAGACATATTGCCCAAAGATCATGGTTGGATATTTCATATGTTTTCAAAACAATTTCTTAATCTAAAATCTATGTATTCATGTTTTGAAACAATTGAAACCAAAACTAGGTGTTGAAATGGATACTCACATAATCAAAAACCTAGTGGTTTTTAAAGCTTTTGGATTTTTCGCAAATCCGTGAAAATATAATGATTTTTCATGAAAAACTATTTTTCATTGATAGATATACTTAAAAGAAATATTTTCCCCAAATTTCATGATTTTTCAAATTTTCTAGAATTTTTAATGCATTTCTGAAATCCACCCAGAAAATCAGAATTTCAGAATCCATTGTGCCAGTCGACTGCCATACTGATAGCAGTCGACTGCTCACCTGAAAAATAGTCTAATATTTTCTGATTTCAGATTTTAAACATGTTTTTGGTATTTTCCTTCTATTAGACTTGATGCCATGGGTTTATAATTTAGTATTAATCTTTTTGATGGTGTCAAAGGGGGAGAAATAATTGTGTTTAAGTAAATTATGATAGGGGGAGAAATATGTATGGGGAGTTTCATGGATTAAGGAGGAGTTGCATGTTGCAATATCATGTTTATGTTTACATGCTTTCTTACCTTAGAAATTTATATCAAATGTTTCTACCTAACTTAAACGGATTGCCACACATCAAAAAGGGGGAGATTGTTAGGGCAATCTCTTGCCATGATAAGGTTTTGATGTGTGTGGCAAAAGATTTAAGTTAGTTTGTTATGTTGATTTGATATGTGCGTTGAAGTCGTGCAGGACTTAGTAATTCGCACATGGAGCCGTGGCGAGTTTCACAAACTCATGACTCGGTCCTTGAGTCGGTGAAGGATGACTTTGTGAAAGACGTGCACTTGGAGCATCCGAGGGACCGTCGGACGAGGAGCTTGGAGTGAAGCCGGAGGAAGTAGACTTCGAGGCAAGAGACGCGAAGGAGCATTGCAGAGTCGTGCGCCTAATGCCGTCGAGGGACATGGCCGCGAACGAAGAGAACTTCGAAGGCGAGGGACTCCGAGAGATGAGAGTGAGCGAATGTAACCCAGGAAGGGGTAGCTCTTAGGTGAAACTTGGCCATTTGGCTAAGTGTCGGATGGGATTTCCCGACACCAGTCGACTGCCATGGAATGACAGTCGACTGCTCTGAGTCAAACGTGGTTCGACTGGTATTCGACTGGCTATTTTGAGGCCAGCAGTCGACTGCCTTATGTGGGCAGTCGATCGCTAGACCATCGATCATTGTTGAAGGCGTGATCGGGTCGAAGGGTTTGCCGCCAGACCGCTCATGAGAGTAGTCGATTACGGAGGCGACGATCGATGAGGTCCATCGCTGATCGCCAAGTGTTCCGTTGGACTACAATGGTCGGGATCCAATGTGTTTGAACACCGTTGTAGTGGCGTCAGTCGACTGCCAAGGGCAGCAGTTGACTGGTGGCGGCCAACGGGAAGAAAAGCCTCCTCTCTATAAAAAGAGAGGGTATGGAGCTTTGGGGGGTTAATGCTCTTACTCCAAACGACCATCCAAGTGCCCCCACAAGCTCTAAACTCTTCTTACTTGTTTTTACTCCATTCTTATTGTAAGAAGAGTGATCTTGATTGTAAAGGTTACCTCCACCTAGCTTGGTGCAAAGGAGAGACCATTAGTGGATTGGTTTTGGCGGAGTGATTCACCGAGGACGAATCGGGGACCGTGGATTAGCGGCGTAGCCGTGAACCACGTTACACCATCTTGTTAGCGTTTGATTTCTTGTATTTTTATTTGCTTGTCTTGCTTTATTATTTTCGTTGCGCTAATCTCTTTGTAGACGAGCAAATACCGACATCCAACGTTCGAGGGCTATTCACCCCCTCTAACCGGCCATTTCGATCTCCAACATATATAGCTCCAAGAATATGATTGGAAATGTCAAATAAAACATAATTAAAACTATGTTTATTATATTTTGAAAAATAGTTTTCAAGTGGAAGACAAAAGTGATACAAAGTTTACAAAATCATTAGAACTTTTGTTAGTTTCCAAGTTTGTATCAATCTTGCAATCTGGAAAACATATATTTTTCAAATTACTTTTCCTTGATAGATAATCATCTCAGAAATGCATACACAAAATTTTGTGATTTTTTGAGGTTTCTGGAATTTCTAACGCATTTATGAAGTTGGGATGAAAAGGCTGAAATTCGGATTTCAGACGTATCAGTCGACTGCGTCAGAAACCAGTCGACTGATACACTATATTTTCGGATAAGAAGCTCTATTTCTTGCATTTAAATGTATCTTTGAATACCCTAAAACTATGGTATGCCAATATTCAGTATTAACAAGTTTTTAGGACAGTTCTATGCAGTGTTTTAAGGGGAGTTTTTTTAATATATATCTTTTCATCCCCAAACTTATATTGTTGGTGCAAAAGTTAGGATTTAACCTTCAATTTTTGTTAGGCTTTGCTCCACAAGTTATTTATTCATCAAGAACCATATCTTGGATTAAGGGGGAGCTTAATTTCAACTTTATACCTTTGTTCAAGATTACAATAAATTTAATCTTTTATGAAATTCATGAATCCTTCTCTTTTTGATGTATGTCAAAGGGGGAGAAGGAATGTTTAAGTTAGAATTCATATTGAAAATATGATGGAAATATGATTATATGTATATTTTATGTGCATGAATGAAGATAGCATTCATATTGGAAATATGATTATGTGCATATTTTAAGGACCTAACTTAAATGATTGCCAAACATCAAAAAGAGGGAGATTGTTGGTGCAACAATGCCCCAAGCAATTATATGTGTTGATGTTTGGATAATCATCTAAGTTAGGCAATGCTTTGTGATCTAATTGTGAACGTGTTTAAGTGACAGGAAAAATCCAAGTATGAAGACTTGGTAAAGACAAAGTCCAAGTGTGATCTTGGCAAAGGAAGTCCAAAGGCAAGTCTTGACAGTGTAAGTTCAAGCATGTAGTCTTGACAGCATAAAGTCCAAGCACGCTTTTGCAAAGGGAAACCCAAGAAAAGACAAAACTGAAGGAAGCACTTGGAAGCAAAGCGCAAAGGATGAACAAGTTGCAGACTCGGAGGGATCTTGGAGGCGCAAGGCTTAAGGAAGAGCTAGAAGGTTGAGTCTAGGTCTAGGGGGTAAAATCAAGTATGAATTATTCATACTTGATGAGTATCAGTCGACTGATATGATGTATCAGTCGACTGGTCAGGTACTCGACTGAGTCAAGCTGAAACCCTGACGATCAGTCGACTGCCAGTATTGGCAGTCGACTGATCATCGATCACGACCGCCAATCCGGCAAATGATCGATCGTGGCAAAGATGGCACGAATGGAGTCTCACTCGACTCCGGCGATGATCACCGATCGATCAGCATCATTGGAAATTGTGGCTGCATTTCTCCACGGATCTGTCCAGCCAGAAGTCGTTGGCTTTGGCGACAGTCGACTGATGTTATACATCAGTCGACTGATGGTAGCCCAACGGGAAAAACAACCCTCTCTATATAAAAAGAGGGTTGGTGGTGGCTTTGAGGGCTAATTCTTATGTTCTAATCTTTCTCTCATGCCTCCACAAGTTTTCTAAAGCTTTCAAGTGTTTAGTTCTCCTCCTCCTCTCTAATCTTCATCTGCATTCTTTGTAAGAAGAGGAGGGTTGGTAAAAGAGAAAGCTTTTTAGTGGAATCACTTGGGTTGATCCACCTTAAGGATCGCCGTGGAGTAGGAGCGTTATCTCCGAACCACGTAAAGGCCTTGTTAGCATTGTTCTTTCATTTTTACTTATATTATTTTTGTTGTGCTTCCGCTAATCATTCTTGTAGAAACGAAAACATGCTATTCACCCCCCCCTCTAGCTTCCAATCAATCTCCAACACAGATTTATTGGATATTCTATATATCAGGTGGGTAATTTCCTACCCTATTTAGGTAGTAGCTAAACCCTGAAGTATATAACTTCATATTATTGTCACTTTGACCTTGACTCCACTCTAATTTTTTTGATGCTTGATACTTTTGCCTTTGCACTTAAATACTCGGTTATTGTTGTTATCTATTCATTCATCTTTGTTATGAATTATAGATTGTTATGGTAAGTGAACCTGTAGTGGTTTACCTATGTGTACGTAGCTAAATTCGACTGTAAAAATTGAATTATGCAATCTAGATAAATCATCTGGGGATGAGTAGGATTCTAGAAGTAGAGTTTCCATGTTATATTCTGATGATGTGTACATACCCACTATGGATCGGGTAGTCATGTATGGAGGTGTGATTGTCGATAAAACGTCGCTACAGAACGGTGGTCCTAGCTTGGTTGGGATCAATTGAGTATGACTCTCTGCTGGATAGAGAGTGTGTTGATTAGTCATGTATAACTCTCTGTAGAATAGAGAGTGTGTTGATAAGTCGAGTATGACTCTCTGCAAGATAGAGAGTGTTATGATCAGTTGAGTACAACTCTCTATAGAATAGAGAGTCTGTGATGGATGCCTGTATGTGTGACTGTGCATTAATGTCATTTACATGCATGTTGACGACTTTGTCTCCCTTGTGATTAAGAGGGTCATCAGTCATCCTGCCTCCCAGGTTACTCATGGAGGAGTAACTGGTGGGAGGGCAGAGCATTGTTGTGTCGCACTCTACCACTATAGATAGTGGTAGTTGGAGTTACGTGTAGTTATCCTGCATGTGTGGCACTCAACCACTCATGGGTAGTGATTGTCGGAGTGGCCAACAGCAGGGACCCCCGTTGTGTAGCTAGCTTCTTATGCTTATATGCTACTTGACCATACTGCCTACTCGACCACTCGAGAGTAGTGGTTGGGGTTGAATTTGGATAGTTGTCATGTCGAGCCACCGAGGCCACACTGGGGTCATGGTAGCTTTAGGGTGAGTCGGCATGACCGTGCATTCTGCATTGCCATGTCTTATGGAATTTTACATATTGCTATATATATATACATGGATGATTGTGATTAGTGTATATATAGATGCAGTCTATATGTATGCTTGTTGTGATGTTGCATTTGTTTGTACATCATCATACATGCTACTGCATTTGCTATATGATAGTGTGTGGGATACTTATTATGAGTTGGTCAGACTGTCGTATACCTTTGACCAGTACCTTGAGATGATACGGGATGGACCCGGTTCATCGTTGTATTTGCCATAGGATGTTAGTATGGTAATTTGTCCCTTATAGAGTTAGATTTACTCTACCATGTTGTAGGTGTTGTATTATGTTACTTATACTCAGGTTGTATGAGTTGCATCGTTGTCGATCTTCAAGTATGTCAGTACCTTATGTTGTTACTGTTGATCAGTTTAGTTATCCAGTTAATATATATTATACTGGTGTATATCTGTTATACCATTAGACAACATATTGTTGACTCGCATGTGATATATATAAATTATGCATGCATTTTTTTTCTTATTACCGTTGAGTTTTTGTACTCACCACCACAAACCCTTGGTTTTTCTGCCGCCCAGGTAATAGGTAGAAGGCTTGGTGACGGCTTGGAGCATCGCTGGCTGATCCATCTCATCTCACTTCTGAGGCTCCTGTGGTCTTTTTGGGTTTTTTGTATGTTTTTTATATACTTGGATTTATTTGGTGGATGTGTGTTAGACATTGTTGTTGTACACACTTGTTGTTTCGGGTTTTGCCGATGTTTCTGTATGTTTTGGTGTTAGTCATATCGGTATACACTATACGTAGGTTGTTATGTCATTGTGTTTAGATTTCCATTGTGTTTTGATTATATTTACATTTGTATATGTTACCGTGGTTGTGGCCGAAAGGCTTATATAAACAGGATATGTTGTCACGTACAGGGGAGATGTTGTCCGTTTGCTTTTTAGCTCGGCATACTCTCGGGATGTGACAACTTTTTTGGTATCAGAGCCAGGTTCTACAATGCCATACAATGTTGTTTTTGTCGAGTCTTGGATTCTCGAGAGTCGATTTGTTTTCGATTTTGGTTTTGTGAGATGAGATTGACAACGACATGAGCTTCGAGCAGCACAAAGTAAGAATTCTTGATAACTTATATTCTAGATAGATACTTATCTAAACTTGTTCAACAGGTGTATACAGTCAGAGTTATGACACCTGTGCAGACTCGTAGTAGGGGTCGTCCACCGAGGTGACCAGTCAGAGTTGCCTTTAGTGTTTATACTATCGGTTTTGTTTGCTATGCATTTTAATGTTTATAATAGGGAATAACATGTATTGTGTTGGTTATTATTCATAATCGTGGGTTGAGTTGACCACGGGAACGACCTGTTGAGTCTGTGAGTCTTGAACCTGTGATGAAAAGGTGAATTTCCTTTGAGAACTAACTGATACCGAGTCAGAAAGCGGGAGTCAAGTCATCAAATGTCTTGTGGAAATCAAAGACTATAGTCTTAGGGATTTTCACTAATTTTGCTAGTCAGATCATTACCTATTGGGTAATGGACCAGATGTGTAGGCTATTGTTGATGCAGATAGCGTAGGGTTAGTTTACGGTGTTTCATAGGCATTTTGATCCCTGAGTTGTCGTGTTGGGTTGTATAACTTTGAAGGTACTTTTGAGTACTTATCTTTTGTTATACAAATGAAGTAGAGTTAGTTGCATACCATTATTGAGATCAAGCCGGTACTTGGTGGAAGATGCAGGAAAGAACCTTCGGGGAATAATATATCACCTGATCATGGTTTAGTGATGTTGAGAGAGAGTATTTCCCCATGTCACTTTCTTTGACTCATTGTCAGGGAATTCTTAAGCTTCAAGTAGGGTGATCAGTTAGTAATGGGAGTACCGTGCAGAGTCGTGAGACTTGTAGAGGTTACAACCACCTAATATCTCAAAAATTAGAATGAATGTTTTAAGCCACCCACGGTTTATTGGCATACATTTGGATTAGGATGTCTGGATCTTTTATCAGATCCTGTCGGAAGACATTGGATCGAGACAGGAGTTTAGAAATGACTCCATACAAGTGTTTAAGAGTTGGAGATCGATAAGCAGATATTTCAGGTCAAATTATTAAAATCAGAAGTCTCCGAATGTTAGATAAAAAGAGCAAGATCGGAGTCATGGGTTATGAGTCATTTCGATTTGCATCTCCATTTTGGTAGTTGATTACTGTGATGATTATCAGAGGGTTATGATATTGATTTTGGATGTTTAGAGGTTGATTGTTGGAGATGTTATATTATGGTGGGAGAGTTGACTTTGTTGTTATATTGTTGACTTGGTTGATATGATGTGAATATCTTGATATTAACTTGGATGTTATGATATTGAAATGATCGTATAAAATGTCTCTCGAATGTGTGTATAATCCGAGAGTATTCAAATGTAGTTTCGGATGAACTACTAGGCTTGTCATTGCATAGGCAAGTGGAGTATACGATCGGAGTGATTTCGGGAATAGTTTTGATACTGAAGACCTCATATCGGGAGAAAATTTCTGATGATGATTTTACCGATTGAGGTAATGATATTGTAGAGCCAAAGGTCTTTACTTATGGTATTGGTTGAGGGCTGGTGTAAAGCATACAAAGTAGTTGAGTCTCGTGATGTACTCCATGCAAGGTTATTCATTGGTTGTGAGCCTAATCAGGTTGATTGATACCTTCAGTGATCAGGTTTGCAAAGTTGGCAAGGTTGATGCACAGGAGATATTTGTTGGAATGACGATTTTACAAGAAGATAATTTTATCTGTAATAGTGTTGCTAAACAATATGAAAATTGGAAGAACATAAATTGTGATTATAGGAGGTGTTGGATGGGATATTTATCTGTCCTAGTATTTCTTCTAGAGAAGATTAGGAACTCTTTGTTAAAAGAGAGATGGATCTTTGAGGTTATGAATCGATTCTTGATGATAGAGTGCAGTAGCTGTGGAGAATGAATATTCTTCGTTGAGGATAAGTGATCTGTTTGGATCAGCTGAAAGACACTGTGTAGACTCTAGGGTTGATTTAAGATTGGTGCGTTGATATTGTAGTGACTTAGTGTCATACAATTATCATTGTCTATGTGATGATTGATAAATCATCAATTGAGAGTAAAGAGGATGCAGGTGTGTAGAGATGACAATTTCATACCTGGTATGAATTATATGAGCTTTTGATTATGTTATTAGACGTATTTAACGATTTAGTCACCCATTGATTTGAGAATCGTGTATTTTGGACTTGATTGGATCAGGTTGTCGTTGTTGGAGTTGCGTAACTTGGTCATTGTTGATGGTGGTAGTTGGAGTTGCGCACTTGGCCACCCTAGATGGTGGTTTCCTTGTATGATTTGGTTATTACTATAGATGTGGATAGAATATTTTTAGCATTACTATACCACAGACTTGTTTGACCAAGGAGGTGATGGAAATTACTTAGTCAGAAGCTTGTGAAACTAGGTTTCAGGGCCTAGATGGTGGTTAACTTTTGCACGGGTATTAGTTAATCCTTATGAGGTGGATGGAAGGATGTTGTACGCAGATGCAAAATTTCAGGGATCGGAGTGATCCCGATGTAGTTGAAGGGGGCGTATCTTAAGCTTACAATAGTTGAGGAACTGCGAGACAAGCTGTCATATACATGACGTGGACTTAGTGGATGTTATCCTGATTTGTGAATGTATGGAGCAGGAATGCTCATGGGATTTTGACTAGCTACTGGGAAGCTACCATAGAGTTGATGAAACACGGACAGTTGCAACAAGGGAGATTAGTTGCTATAGTCTCCCATGCACTACAGAGTATGTGGTGGAATGGATTTTGGACGGTAGATGGACTTCTCTTATGAGAAAGTATATCTCTCACTCCGAGGAGGATAGTGGTTTTAGGAGTTGCATTAGATTTTGTTGCTCGATGTTTAGTATGGCAGCAAGCAAAGGCTGAACATCAAAAACCTACTGGGTTGCTTCAGGAAATTTTGATTTCGGAATGGAAGTCGGAGCATATCACTATGGGTTTCGTTACGGGATTGCCTAGAACCCGTAAAGGACACAATGTGATTTGGGTAATCGTGGATCGACTAACCAAATCCGCTAATTTTTTGCCTATCCACCGGACGGACTCATTGGACCGTCTGGAAGAGTTACACTGTCGAGAGATTGTCAGATTGCATGGAGTGCCTTTGAGTATTATATCTGATAGAGACCCGCGATTTACCTCACAATTTTGGGCAGAGTCTGCAGCAAGCTATTGGCATAGAGCTTCGATTCTGTACAACATTTCATCCACAGACAGATGGACAGTCTGAGCATACCATTTAGACTCTGGAGGATCTATTAAGATCTTGTATCATGGAGTCGGAGGCAGTTTGGAGGATCACATTCCTTTAGTAGAATTTGCCTACAATGATAGTTATCACTCCTCCATTCAGATGGCTATGTTCGAAGCCTTATACGACAGACCTTGTCGATCTCCCGTGTTATGGGAGGAAGTTGGAGAACGACAATTACTGGGGCCACATAATATCCAGCATGATGCAGAGTTGGTGCGCATCATCATACGGTGATTATCAGAGGTGCATGATCAATAGAAGAGTTACGCAGACCGAAGGTGAAGGCCTTTGGAATTCTCAGTCGGGGATCATATATTCCTACACAGGAGTCAAAATATTTGGGTTAAAAGGAAAGTTAGCTCCACGCTACATTGGTCCATTTGAGATATTGGAGCGGATTTGCGATGTAGCGTACCGGTTGGCTTTACCTCCGACACTTGCGAGTGTTCATAACATATTTCATGTGTCTATGCTAAGAAAATACGTGCCACGTTCAGATCATGTTCTGAAAGAAGTACCAATCCCACTTCAGCCTAATGCATCATATAAGGAGATTCCAGTGCGGATCCTTGGTCATAAGGAACGTTAGTTGAGGAACAAAATCATCTGACTGGTAAAAAGTTGGATGGCAGCATCATACTGATGAGGAGGGTACATGGGAGTTGGAGGATACTATCCGAGCTCGATACCCTCATCTGTTCACTTGAGGTATGTGATTGTTCCAGAAATATCTTGAATTTGGTTCTTATATTTAAGTACGAAATTTGGCGACCAAATTTTATTAAGTGGGAGAGAATGTAAAATACGATGGATTTTTTCTTTTGCAGATTAATTATTTAATTAGCTGTTGGGGGTTTATCTAGGTGTTTGGGTCAAGTTGGGTTAACTCGAATGTGATCTAGGCTAACTCAACCACTTAGATCAGCCGTTAAAACCCACTCGTCTCTTCCTTTATCACGAGCCACCGACAGTTTCCTTTCGTTTTCTCACCGCCGAACCTCCCAAGCATTTCATCACTCGTGATCCTCCCATTACTCCCTTCATCATTTTCAGTTTTCCATTTCTCTCGATCCATCTCCCGTGCCCTAGCTTTCCTTCCGCCGCCTCTTTCCTTAACACTCAAGTGGCATCGTCGGCCACAAGCAATACCGATCACAGCGAGCAACCTTCCTCATTCTCGATTTCTTTCTCATCGTCGGCTCCTCTCTTCCGCACAGTTGTCCTTCTGATCGCGAAAGCTTGATCTCGCCGGCATTGCTACCCCTCTTGTTGGCCCAGTGCATTGGTCTCAGGCCTCCTGCTTGCTCATCTCTATCGATCGACGCGAGCCCGACATTGTTGCCTTCTTCTCCTCTGCCTTGCTACATCAATGACCTTTTCTTCTCACTGTGAGTGAGGTCCAGTCGCTTCTTGGTGGATGACCAATTGCATCATCGACCTTCTTCCAATTCGATAACAGCAACCATCGTTTGTGTAGCATGCAGATCGTTGCTCTACCACCACATTCTTCACGACCTCTCTTATTCATGTGTTTTGATTGAGTGTTGAGAGATTGGCTTGTTTCTAGCCACAATGACAACCAAATTTCTCTACTAACAGTTGAGATTGTCGGATTCTTTCCACCGCTCAGCTTGCTTGTGAAACAAGCGACGACTTGATGTTGATTTGTTCTGATGACTTACCATTGTATCTTTGGGTAATCTTTTTAACCTCCCTTTAATCTTTGGATTTTAAATTCATAGGGCAAAAGTTTTGGGAACAATGGTAAAAAGTGTTTAGGGGTTATTGAAATTGGGTTTGATTTGCAGTTCAGTCAATTGGTACGGATTGGATCTTCTAAGATGGATAAAGAGGTTGTGGTGGTTGAATTGTGCTAGGTAAGTTTTAACTTGAATGTTATGAATATGAAATTAGACTAAAAGTAATCTTGTTGGTGGTGGTATTCATTGTGATATGAATTTCAGTGTATTTATACATATATCTTTGTCATAGATTATGGATAGTGTTACTTTGCAAATAATCAGGTGATTGAGGGTGAGCAGTAGTAGGTTTGGTTCTGTGTGTCCACTGTGGGGAATTGATACTTTAACTGTAGATTGAGATGTTATTTAGTTAGCTTGATTAGCTATGATTAAATTGATAGTTTGGTTCTGTGATCAAGAGCTAATGGAAGAAACTATTCAGTTAGTTGATCGGGATACGATGTTGATGTAGGATAAGGATTTGATCCTAATATTGGAATTGATAGCACTGTTGGACTTATGAAGAACTTAGATATGTTCCATGCTCTTTCTTGTAGGATTTTAATTGTGAGAAATTCTTGGACGTGGAGATTTATTGGATATTCTATATATCAGGTGGGTAATTTCCTACCCTGGTTAGGTAGTAGCTAAACCCTGAAGTATATAATTTCATATTATTGTCACTTTGACCTTGACTCCACTCTAATTTTCTAATGCATGATACTTTTGTCTTTGTACTTAAATACTCTGTTATTGTTGTTATCTATTCATTCATCTTTGTTATGAATTATAGATTGTTATAGTAAGTGGACCTGTAGTGGTTTACCTATGTGTACGTAGCTAAATTCGATTGTAAAAACTGAATTATGCAATCTAGATAAGTCTTCCGGGGATGAGTAAGATTCTAGAAGTAAAGTTGAGTTTTCATGCTATATCATGATGATGTGTACATACCCACTATAGATCAGGTAGTCATGTATTGACATGTGATTATCGATACAATGTCACTACGGACCGGTGGTCCTAGCTTGGTTGAGACCAATTGAGTATGACTCTCTGCAGGATAGAGAGTGTGTTGATCAATTGTGTATAACTCTCTGCAGGATAGAGAGTGTAATGATCAGTTGAGTATGACTCTCTGTAGGATAGAGAGTGTTATGATCAGTTGTGTACGACTCTCTGTAGAATAGAGAGTCAGTGATGGATGTCTGTATGTGTGACTGTGCATTCATGTCATTTACATGCATGCTTGCAACTTGGTCTCCCTTGTGGCTGAGAGAGTAGTCAGTCATCCTACCTCGCAGGTTACTCATGGAGGAGTAACTGGTGGGAGGGTAGAGTATTATTGTGCCGCACTCTACCACTATAGACAGTGGTAGTTGGAGTTGCGTGCAGTTGTCCTACGTGTGTGGCACTCGACCACTCATGGGCAGTGATTGTCGAAGTGGCCAACAACAGGGACACCCGTCGTGTTGCTAGCTCTTTATGCTTATATGCTACTTGACCATACTTCCCACTCGACCACTCGAGAGTAGTGGTTGGTGTTGAGTTGGGACAATTATCATGTCGTGCCACCAAGGCCACACTGGAGTCGTGGTAGCTTTTTGGTGTGCCGGCATGACCATGCATTCTACATTGTCGTGTCTTATGCCGTTTTGCATATTGCCATATATATATATATATATATATACATGGATGATTGTGATTAGTGTATATATAGATGCAGTCTATATGTATGCTTGTTGTGATGTTACATTTGTTTGTATTATGCTTACTGCATTTGTTTGTACATCATCATACATGCTACTACATTTGCTATATGATTGTGTGTGGGATACCTATGTATGAGTTGGTCAGACTGTCGTATACCTTTGACTAGTACCTTGAGATGATACGGGATGGACCCAGTTCATTGTTGTATTTGCCATAGGATGTTAGTATGGGGGTTTATCGCTTATAGAGTTAGATTTACTCTACCATGTTGTAGGTGTTTTATTATGTTTCTTATACTTAGGTTGTATGAGTTTCATCATTGTCGATCTTCAGGTATGTTAGTACCTTATGTTGTTACTGTTGATCAGTTTAGTTATCTAGTTGATATATATTATGCTGGTGTATACCTTTTATACCGTTCGACAGCATATTGTTGACTCGCATTTGATATATATAAATTATGCATGCATTTTTATTCTTATTACCTCTGAGTTTTTGTACTCACCACCACAGACCCTGGGATTTTTTGTCGCCCAAGTAACATATAGAAGTCTTGGTGACGGCTTGGAGCATCGCTGGTTGATCCATCTCATCTCACTTCCGAGGCTCATGTGGTCGTTTTGGGTTTTTCATATGTTTTGTTATGTACTTGGATTTATTTGGTGGATGTGTGTTAGACATTGTTATTATACACACTTGTTTCGGGTTTTGCCAATGTTTCTATATGTTTTGGTGTTAGTCATATCAGTATGCACTGTACGTAGGTTGTTATGTCGTTGTGTTTAGATTTCCACTGTGCTTTGATTATATTTATTTTTGTATATGTTATTGTGGTTATGGCTGAAAGGCTTGTATAAACAGGATATGTTGCCATGTACAGAGGAGATGCTATTTGTTTGCTTTTCGGCTCAGCATACTCTCGGGGCTTGACAAATAGTATCTTAACTTTGAACCTTTGTCATTATCAAAACCTAGGTTCGATTATCTGGTGCTCCTGCACCAACAATCTCTCCCTTTTTTATCTATGGCAAACCGATTCAAAGTTAAGAAAAAAATAAGCATAAAATAAATAGTAGTAAGCATGATTAACTAAGTATGAGTAAGCATGAATAGTAAGTAAGTAGTAAGCATGATTAGTAAGCATGATTAACTATGAGTAAGCATGAATAGTAAGTAGTAAGCATGACTAGTAAGCATGATTAAGTAAGTATGAGTAAGCATGAATAAAAAGCATGATTAAGTATGAGTAAGTAAGTATGAGCAAGTTCTTTTTCAAGTCATCCCCCTCAAGGTTACTTCCCCCTTAACCCTAGGTGAGTTTTTGAAAAACAAGCTTATTTCTCCCCCTTAATGTTTGGCCACTTCTCAAAAAAACTTTTTGCTTTTTCCCCCTTAACTTTTTCCTCTCTTCTCCTCCTTTTTCCATATATCCAAAACACTTTGGGGGTTATTTATAAGATTTTAATGTGTAAAATGTTTGTAAAGAAAAACAAAGGAAACTTTAAAAAGGAATCCCATATTAAGATTGAATATGTGTTTGTAAGTCCAAGCATGTCCCGTTTTTATTTTGAAAAATATTAATTTCAATATACTTCATCTAATAAATATGTTCAACTCTTTTTGACTCAATTGATATAATATGATCAATAAGTCTTGATTAGAGTTAGTTATTTTGAATAATTATACTTCATGATTCATAGTGATACACTTGATCTACATATGGAATCAGGAGTAAGGTCCTAACATCTCACGCCCATCTACGTGGCTCAGTACACAAACACATTGAACCTATGTGTTGTGAGATGTATTGGCTCCTTAAATCTATAGGTGCATGCTTTTTAAGGTAAGCCCTAAGCTAGTTCCATATAGCATGAAAGAAAGAAATATAGATTATAAGTAAGAATCAAGTCCTACTCTACTACGTACATTCCTAATCTTCGTCTAAGTAGACTGAACTCTGCTTCGGGTAAGGGTTTTGTAAAAATGTCCGCTAAGTTCGATTTCTACTCAACGTACTCAAGTCTTATATTTCCATTAGCTACATGTTCTCGTATAAAGTGATGTTTGACTTCTATGTTTTTAGTTCTCGAATGTCATATTGGGTTCTTAGTTAGGTTAATAGAGCTAATGTTATCAATTAAATTTTAGTATTACTAAAGTTTAATTGAAAATCTTGGAGAGTGTGCTTCATCCAAAGAAGTTGAGCTACACACTCACCCATGGCTACATATTCAGCTTCGGTGGTAGACAAGGCAATACAATGTTACTTCCTACTACATCAGCTGACTAAACTCAATCCTCAGAGTTGGCAACATCCACTCATGCTCTTCCTATTGAGTTTACTACCGACATAATCTGAGTCAGAGTAGCCGATTAGTTCAAACTCGTTTGACCTAGGCTACCAAATTTCTACATTTTGTGTTCCTTTTAGGTATCTAAAAATCCGTTTAACTAACATTAGGTGTGATACTTTAGCACAAGATTGAAATCTTGCACACATATTCACTGCAAAGAGTATACCAGGTTGACTCGTAGTTAAGTATAGAAGGCTACCTATTGCGGTCCTATAGTATTTTAAATCTATAGGTTTTCCTTCTAAGTCTTCTCCTATGTTTACGCTGGTAGCCATAGGTGTATTAATTTCCTTAGCATTATGCATTCTAAATTTACTAATTAATTCCTTAGCATATTTACGTTGATGTAAATAAATTCCTTCTCTAGTTTGTTTTATTTGTAATCCTAAGAAGAAGGTAAGTTCACCTACTAAGCTCATTTCAAATCCACTTTCCATTAGTGAAATTAACTTATTTAGAAGTGTTGTATTAGTTGTTCCAAATAGTATATCATCTATGTAAATTTGTGCAATAAAAATATCTTTTCCTATGGTTTTTACAAAAAGGGTTGGGTCAACTAAACCTTGATTGACTCTCTTAGACTTAAGATAAATTGAAAGCCTTTCATACCAAGCTCTAGGAGCTTGCTTTAATCCATATAGGGCTTTTCTAAGTTTGAGTACATGGTTAGGTTTGTCTAGGCTTTCAAATCTTGGTGGTTGGCTAACATAAACTTCTTCCTTGATAATTCCATTTAGAAACGCTGACTTGACATCCATTTGAAATAATTTGAAACCTCGATGCGCAGCGTAGGCTAATAACATTATAATTGATTCAAGTCTGGCTATGGGTGCATATGTCTCATCATAGTCTAACCCCTCTACTTGACTAAATCCTTTAGTTACTAACCGAGCTTTATTCCTAATAACTTCTCCTTTATCATCAAGTTTATTTCGAAATACCTTCCTTGTTCCAATGATCATTTTTCCTTTAGGTGGGGGTAATAATTCCCAAACTTAACTTCTAGTAAATTGAGCAAACTCTTCTTTCATATCAATAACCCAATCTGGGTCAAGAAGAGCTTGTTCAATTGTTTTGAGTTCAATTTTAGATATGAGTGAGATTTGACTTAGGTTCCTATAGGACACTCTAGTTCAAACCCCTAAATTTAGATCACCTATCACTTGGTCAATAGGATGGTTTCTTGTAGTCTATATTGATTTGTATTAAGGTCTACACTAGATTCGTTTTGTGGGTTAGGTTCAAGTCTAACATAGTTTTCAATTTGTTCATGGTTCAATTTTTCTTCAGATTTGTAGTATTGTTTTCTTCATCAAACACTACATTAATTATTTCTTTTATTTTTAGGGTTTAATTATTATACACTCTATAGGCTTTACTAATGGTTGAGTATCCTAGAAATGTTCTGGTGGTTGTTTTAGAGGTGAATTTTCCTAAGTAATCTTTAGTATTTAGTATGTGTACCCTACATCCAAAAATTCTAAAGTACTTAATGTTTGGTAGTTTTTTGTAATAAATTTCATATGATATTTTTTGGTGTCTTTTAACTAATAAAATCCTATTTTGGACATAGCAGGCAGTATTGACTTCTTCTGTCCAAAACCTATTAGGTAGATTGAATTCGTTTAACATGGTTCTAGCGACTTGTTGTAGGGTTCTATTTTTATGTTCAACTAGCCCGTTTTGTTGAGGGGTCCTAGGGTACGAGAACTCATGGTGGTATCTATTTTGGTTACAAAAGTCGGTGAACTTATGGTTTTCGAATTCACCACCATGATCACTTCTAATTATTTTAATTCTTAGGTTCTTTTCATTTTCTATTAGTTTACATAAATTAGTGAGTTGATCTAAGGCTTCACTCTTATGTTTTAAAAACCTAATCCATGTGAACCTAGAGTAGTCATCGATTATTACTAGGCAATACTGACTTCCGTTTAGTGACTTGGCTCCATGAGAGTTAAAAAAGGTCTAAGTGTAGGAGCTCAAGTACACTTTTAGTTCTTTCTTGGTTAGTTAGTTTATGTGAAGTCCTAGTTTGTTTACCTTGTTGACAAACATTACATATTTTATTTTCTAGGTTATTTAGGTTGGGCAGACCTCTGATTAAATCATTTTGGCTTATTTTATGTATGAGTCTTGGATGGAAGTGGCCGAGTCATCGGTGCAACAACCATGATTCCTCTTGTTGTGTTATTAGACACTTAGTTGAGAAGTTAGGTAAATCGATTGTGTAAATGTTATTATTCCTATTTTCCTTAAGTATAGTTTTTGAACAATCACTATTTTTAATTAAGCATTTATTTGGTAAGAAAATAACCTTATAATTATTATCACACAATTGACTAACACTTAGAAGATTAAATTTGAAGTTTTCAACTAAAAGTACTTGACAGATTATGAAATTCGAGCTTAGCTCAATATCAGTTGATCCGATGATTTTGAGATTCCCATTGTTACTAAGGGCTACCGATCCTTGGTTTTTGAATCTGAGCTTCATAACTTTAGTCGGTCTCCGATCATATGTTGGGAGCACCCACTGTCCAACATCCATTGATCCTTGATAGAATCTTTTGAACCGGATGTGAATCCGTGGCTTGTCTTAAATTGGAGCTCGATGTTGGATCTAGAGTCGGACTCGGTCTTAGACTCATAGTTAGTCTTGGGTTTGGATTCAAACTCAGACTAGGTTGGGTTCACCATGAAAGCCAAGTTGTTGAATTCTTCTTCTTGTTAGTTATATATGAGAGGTGTCCTAAGGCAATCGCCTTATGGTTGTACCATTTATTTGATAAATAAAGATTCACTATTTGAGTGTACATATTTTCATATATTTGATTGGATCTTAAACTCATTTACTGAATGTCCACAATCGATGAATTGATGCATTCGGACGCCATCAATTCTGTTGAGACTAGCATGAGTTATACTCTTTGATTTATCCAAGCAGCTATTTCTCACTGGATGGAGACATTGGGATGTCCAAAGTTAACCGTGAATGCTATAGTTATGGTAACTAGTTCATTGGAGTGACCAACTATAATACTTCATATGATTTTCTGCATATACAGATATGTCAATGAAATTCTTACTGTAGCTTAAGTGCGATGTTTCTTCGACTTGTGGTGTTCAAGTCATCTTGGTCATGGAGACTTATGCTTTGACATCTTAAGAAAGCATCTCCGGGGAGATGTGGACCCGGGATGATTGGGTATAAGTCAAAGTGTTCGAAGGTATTTGAATAGTCTACAAGGGATTCACCACTCCTTGCGAGGAGATATATATCCTGTGTCCACTCGTTGGATTGTTACTAAAGTCTTTGGCTAAAAAATTACATGTTTAGAGTATGGTACTCTTGGATACATGTGCAGTAACTAGAATCCGCAGGACGAGAAAATGATACTCGGGCTAGGTGTGACATAGTCAGCCTAGTCGGGATTGACACATAGACCATGTCCTGAACTAAGTGGGTATAAGATGAGTGAAGGGAACGGGGCACGATTTACTGTAGCTACTGAAAGGTTTCAGAAGTTGTTCTGGGGTCAACCGTTGATTTTTTGATTAATTGGGGGTCATGATGTACTACTAGGTGTCACTCAAGAAGAGTAGTAAAAACTGCACATTCTTCCCTACTGTGCCTTTTCCATGCTCTGTTTGAATCTCCATTAGTGGAACCATCAAAAATCATATTAATAGAGCCTCTTATAGGGGGTTGATTAGTAGGAACTACTTGGTTGGGGGCTATCTCCCATAACTGAGCAGACTGTACAGGCTGATTTATAAGAGGTCTTCTCAGATTTCCTCTACCATAATTTCTTCCTCCAAACCCTCGTTGATAAGTAGTTGGATTCATAAATACATTCCGAACATGAGAATGAGCCCTCATAATTCTCCACAGCTCAAAGTCTAACTCCTGACAATTCTGAGTATTATGCCCATATTCTTGATGATAAGCACAGAAAGTAGGAGCTGGTAATCTTCTAGGTCCTCTATCAACTCCAAAAGGTCTTCTTAATAACTGTTGTTCTATACAAATATTCATAGCTCTCCCCTGAGAAAATTGCAATTGAGAAGCATATAAAGATCTGTCCTCTGAAGGCCGAGCATGCCTTACCCATTCAATCCTCCTTTCTGGCATTTCTACTATTCTGAAATCCCGAGAGGTTTTCTGAGACCTCTAAGCATCTTCCAGATTAATAAACTTTTCAGCCTAGGATAATAGATCATCAAAGCTTGTAGGAGGCTTTTTAGACAAGGATTTAAAGAAATCCCCTTCTTTGAGCCCCTGAGTAAAAGCTCCCACCATCATACCGGGATCCATGATCATTCTATAATTAATGGTTAATTATAGATGACCAACATAAATTGGGAACCTATTTTGTCACACACACTATGTGTGTTATCCGAAGGTTTTAAAATGAGCTTGAGAATGAGATTCTCATATCTAGAGAGACTTGGTTTGGTTGGACCAAACAAGGAGCGAGCATGAAATTATTTCAGTCGCATCGGAAGCATGAATGGGCCAAGTCTTTTGAATACATGATGGACCAAATTGGTTTGGTTCTAATCCAATGGTGGAAAATAAACCAAAGGAGTTTGTATTGTTTTAAACAAATGAACCAAAATTGGTTTGGTTTATTTTAACTTAAAACAGACCAATGTGGTTTGGTTTATTTTAACTTAAATTAATGGAGAGGGTTAATGGATTTTGGTTGTGAAACCAATAACCATTGAGAGAAGGTTTTTTGATGCTCAAGAAACACGTGTTGGTGCAATCGGCCCAGGTTACGATTGACCAGGACTTGAGTTTGACTCGAGTGGTGTTTTGATGTTTCGAAAAAAACATATGACAATGTAATTGTCATTTGGTAAAGTCCAAGTCTTGAGTACTTGGCATGGAAAGTCCAAGTGGGACACTTGGCACATGAAAAGTCCAAGCATGGTCTTGGCATTTGAGAAGTCCAACATGGGTTGGCAAGGGAAAGTCCAAGCTTGAGTCTTGGCATTTGAGAAGTCCAACATGGGTTGGCAAGGGAAAGTCCAAGCTTGAGTCTTGGCATTTGAGAAGTCCAAGGGTTTGATATTGGCGGCGTAAAGTCCAAGCGGGAGTCTTGGCAGCATAAGTCCAATGATTGGCGGCGTAAAGTCCAAGCGGAGTCTTGGCGGCGTAAGTCCAATGTGCCTTGGCGGTGTAGACACCGTTAGCATGACATAGCCGATGGAAGCACCTGAAGGCTAGCGCGATGGATGAACAAGTCATGGATGACTTGGAGGGATCCGAGAGACGTGAGGCTGATGGAGGTGGCTAGAAGGCTTAGGTCTAGGCTAAGGGTGGTCTAGCAAGTATGGGGGAACCATACTTGGGCTAAAACCTCATGTTTGAGGTGTGCCAGTCGACTGGTGCCATGTGGCAGTCGACTGGACCAAGTCAACTAGGGTTTGACTACGAGTTATGGCCTAGCAGTCGACTGTCAAAGGTGGGCAGTCGATTGATCGTGTGATCAGTTGACTGGTCCTCGAGAAATCGGCCATAGAATGGAGTCGACTGATGGCAGATTCGTTGGACTTATCCAACATGGATCTAGCCGTTGTCTCACGACAATAGTGGCATCAGTCGACTGATGGTCACGATCAGTCGACTGATCGACCTTTTCCAGCACAGGTTGAAGCTATATAAAGAGCTCGTGATGGAGGAAAAGATAGCGATTTTCTTGGGCGAAATTGAAGGGGGAAGTTGGTGCTTTCTAGTCTTTCAAAGCTACTTCAAGGCAATCAAAGATCAAGCAATCCAAAGCTCTTGTAAAGTGTTTTTCCTTTACTTGCATTTGTATTTCATATTGTATTTGCTTGTATCTAATTGATTATTGTTGTAATCATTATTGTACGAGGTTTCTCCGCCTCCAGATTGTTCCGAGAAGGAGTATTTATTAGTGGTTGCATGTGCCTCACTAGAGCTCATAGAGCTCGATCCGTGGAGTAGGAACCATGCGGTTCCGAACCACGTTATATCGTTGTGTTAGCGTGTTGTGCATTTTGTTATTGTTATTACTTTTCTATTTCCTCTGCGCTAACGAAATTGTAGAAACAAACGCGAAAGAATTCCATTGACGCTATTCACCCCCCTCTAGCCGTCACAATATTACTAACAAGTGGTATCAGAGCCCGGGGCTCTTCTATGGACTAACCGCCGGGAGCTAAGACAAAATTCTAGAGGGTGAAGATGGAATTCCAAGACAAGCTTGGATGGGATATCAATACTCCACCTCCATATGATCTAGAAGATTTTCCGGCGTGGAGAGCAAGAATGGAAACATTCTTGATGATGAACATAGAGGATTGGTTCATCCTCGTTGAAGGCCTTGAACCCCCTAGGGATAAGAAGGGGAATATCCTAAAATTGAAAAAGTGGACCCAAGAGCAACGCCAGAAGCTCAAGACCGAAGTTAAGGTAACGAAACTTTTGGAAGATTTAATCCCTAATGATGTTTTGTGCAAGCCAGGGGATTACATGTATACAAAGGAGCTATGGAGAAAATTGGCAAGACTCCATGAGGAGAGTTCATCCTCAAGGAAAGTGAGGAATCGGAAGTTGAGATGGAGTCAACTTCCGGATCGGAGAAAGAAGAAGTAGAAGAGGTGGAAGAAGCATCTACTTCTAGGATTGAGGAGGAGAGACCATCCTCTACACCGGAGCAACCTCAAGAAGAGCCTTCAACATCCGATCAAGATGAGGAAGCTCAAAATTCAACTTCGGCACCTACCACCACCCTAGGTAACTCAAACACTTTATTTTCAAATAAAAATCATATAATGTGCTTTGAGTGTATGGAGTATGGGCATTACAAGAGCAAATGCCCAAAGAAGGTTAGGAAAGCTTCTCTGACGCCCAAAAGTCAAAGGATGCCGGTTCCCCAAGTCAAAAGAGCAAGGAGCATATTATATGCTTCAAGTGCCATCAAAAGGGGCATTATAGAAGCCAATGCTCTAGGGGGAGGAAAAAGACCCAAGAAGAAGCATCACAAGTAGGGGGAGCTAAGGCTAACCCTAAGGTACATTTTAGTAGTGCATCTTCTAATTTAAATATTGAAAAGCATGCTAATAGGAATAAATGTTTTTGCTTAGGAACTAAAAGTGTCCATTTTAGTAATAAGGAGAAATTTGAGACTAATGTCCCTAGAAAAACCATACCTAGGGAATCTATTAAGAAAATACAAGAACATCTAGGTTTTAATCCAAAATGGACTAGGCATATGCCAAGAAAGTCCAATGCCCAAGATTTAAATCAAAATTCTAAAGTTGGACAATTAGAATTAGAAAACCAAGCCTTGAGGTCAAGGCTTGAAAAACTTGAGAAGACCCTCAACACTATGCAAAATCAATTTAAAGGGTCTAATGGTCAAACTCCTAGGTCAAGAAGTCAAAGTCAACATCTAGGACCTAAGAGTCAAAAGTCAACCAAGGGCAAGAATGGTTTGGGTCACAAACCTAAGTCCAAGGTGACTTATCATAGTGTTCCATTTGACTATGGAACACTAACTAGGTCTAGGAAGACCAAGGTCAATGGGGAAGTCATCTCTAGAGTTGACCAAGGTTTGTGCCTAGTGGCCAAGGTTTCGAAGAAACCTAGGGTGGCCACTAAGAAGGTTGTTAGGGAGGCAATCCCTAAGGTTAACCTAGGCAAGACCAAAATGACCAAGGCTAATAAGCCTAGAAAGGTCATTAGGAAGGTATCTAGGGAGGTTATCCCTAAGGAATACCTAATTAATTCAATGAGCTCAAATAGATTTTGGGTTCCAAAGAGTGTGATTGATTCACGTTAAATGGATTAGAATGTGCCAACCATGATTGGATGAGTAGTTAACTCAACCATGGTAAAGATGGCACTTTAGGTTATTTTCAAGGTTATGGGTGCCTTGGAAAAACATTTGAGCTTTAATCCTAAAGGATTTTAGGATGTGCCAATATAGTTTTTGAAAAACATGAAAATCAATAAAATTGGCACAATCTAGATTTAGAGGTCATAGTGTGTAACTTTGATTGTTTGGCACACTTTAAAAGTTCATGTAAAAGTAACATCAAGAGTGATACTCAAGCGTCACACAACTTGATGTCTTGTACTCACCATGCTTCATATGTTTTACCATATGTTTGCATGGAAGGAATGTTTAGGATGGAATGCATCTCACAAAACAAGTCTTTTACCTTGATTGTGTATCTCAACACTTAGAAAGGGTGAGATGTTAGGATTTGGAAATCATTGAATGTTAATGTTTGCAAAAATGAAATAAAACATTAAAATACATTAACGAATGCATGAGTGTAAGTATAACATCAATATGTTCGATATACAAGAATAAACATGATAAAATGGAATAAATTAGATGAAGAAATCGAGATTTTTAATTTTAGAACTAGAAAATCGATATCACCGATCGACTGATACACTATAGATAACACTATAGCGATCGACGGTCATCACCGAGTCTTTGGTTTCATGACTCGATCTTGAAATCGATCACCATCGATGGGATACATCACGACCGATAGTACTATTCACCGAGGCCGAGGTCATCACCGAGTGATGCGCACATCGCCGATCGATGAGCAACATCACCGATCGATGTTACCGTAGCACGTCACGTAAGGTTCAAGATGATCGATCGACCGGATCGATCGGCTCGGCTCGGTAAACCCGATGTAATCGTGATCGACCGACCGATGCTCACATCATTTGACTGCATCGCGATTTTATAACGCCGAACCGCTAGGGTTTGGCGTCTTCACACGGCGCGCCTTCAGTTTTTCTTCTCCTCTCCGATCGGTCTCCCCGTCTCCGACCAACCCTTCCGGACGTGCCAGCCGCCCAAGCTTTTAGGTTTGTTAGATAAGCCCTTTTTCCTTGCGTTTTTCACTTATTTCAAGCCATAGTTCACTCGTTCTAGGGTTTATTTCCTTGTTTCCGATTAGGGTTCCGGCGTTTGAGTCCTCCAGCGAACTTTTCGGCGACCCCTTCAGCGATATTTGAGCATCCCATCGTCACACCTCCAAATGGCGCCTAAGTAACACTCTTCTTACCCAAGCCCTAATTTGCCTTTCCACTATAATTTAGTTTTTATCTAATCATGTATTATTGTCCATGTATGTCATATCATTAAATTGCATTCATAATAGGAGAGCCCTAGGAATGATCCACCCGAGGGTGAATCTCGATTGTACCAACCTATGTTGGTTAGGTACATCGATAGGGATTTTTTCAATCGCCATTGTAGCGATGTCATGGAATTAATTGCATACTATAATCTCATGAAAATTATTTTATGCACGCATCCCATTAATTATGACCTCCTTAAGGAGTTTTATCAGAACCTGAAAAAGGTAGATGACGACCCTACCTACACTACTCGCATTGCAAAACGTGAGTTAGAGTTCACTTTTGCGATACTGCAGGAGTTTCTCGAGTGTAGGCCCTCGGATGACACCTTTATTTTTTACCCTACCATGTATTTCCCTTTACCCGAGCCCTTTGACCATATCTTTATGGAGTCCATGCATGAGCATATCTTTGGTTATCCTCGTCCACCGGCCCAAAATTTATTCCCTATCACTGAGTTATCTGCACCTGACAATGTACTTTACAAGGTCATTGTTGGGTGTTTTCTTCCCATCATCACTCGGGGTCTGGCCAAGATTCGACCTCCTCATCTTTTTCTTCTATACGCCATGCGTCATAAGTTAGACATAAACTTTGCATTAAACATTTTCTATTGCATTGTGCATTTCATTTCCCCTGTACAAGGGAAAGTGCATATGCCATATGGTCATATCATCACATCATGGCTAGAGTCCGTAGGCGTTAACATCCACAGGGGTTCTCTGAGAGCGCTATCTGAGGTGTACAACTGTATATCAGTTTGTAACTTCTCGTTAGCAAAGCTATGGATGGGGCCTGGACAGATGGAGTTGGCGCCTCGACCACCACCCAGGGCACGCAGAGAGCCTCCTCCGGTACCCAGAGAGGCGACAGAGGACTACGAGGATACAGACACCGCTGATGAGGATGATCAGATGCCGGCAGATGCATCAGTGGCGGGTCCATCAGATCGTCATGGCCACCAAGTCCGTGATTTCAGACTATCAGCAATGATTGACTCTAGTCCGCCGAGATATCTTGGCAGCCAAGCATCCTTCTACGCACGCCTTGATCGGATGGATGGAGGAGTCCCAGAGCCGCATCGAGCAGCATCAGCTCGATATGTTAGAGATGATGCGGGCCTTGACCTTGAGTCAGCAGCCTCCTCCACCGCCACCTCCTGCAGACGATTAGATATTGAGGATGTTAGATTTTCTGTGGTTGTCAGTTTTTGTAGTGAGATTGAGCATAGCCAATCTCCATTTTGAATGTAAAAGACTAAATTTTTCTTAAGTTAAATGAAATTTTTGTTTGTGAAAATCTTGTGTGTTTAGATGAGTATTTGTATTATTGTATTGCTTATGAAAGTTGATATATCATGACATGAAATTGCATCCTATCATATACCATGTCATGTCATTGCTTAGGATTATTTTAGATGTCATGTGTTCTTCAACTTCATCATATGTCATGACATCATGATCATTGGTCATGTTTTTATTTTGCCATCACTATGCCATGATCATTTCATGCATTAATTTGATTGAACATTGATTTAAGGAAAATGGCATGACTTGAAGTCTCACTTGTAAGGGAATCAAGTAGGGTTGCCTAGGAAATGCATGAAACCCTAGATAAAGTGAATCAAAACCCACATCTCACATCACATTGACATGTATGTGTATTTATGCACCCTAGATACATGTGAGATGCTAGGAAAATAAGTTAGGTTCAAGGTGCATGGGTAGTGCATCTAGATGAACTCAAACTTATTTTGATTATCACCAAGAATCATAAGGAAAGCTAATATACAAGCTATGTATATTTAGCCAATAAATTATGGTTCAAAATAGGCTTTCAAAAACATTTTAAAATCAATTTAGAAAACCTTGGTGAAATCTATCTTTTGATAGCCATCATCATTGTAGAAGTTGATACAAAGTGGATCAAAAACTTTAAAGTTTTTAATAGTTTTGAACTTTGTATCAATCTCCTATTTCAATGGTAAAAATATTTTTCTAAAATTTTTCACCCATTGTATTGGTCATAAGTATTATACGTACCAAATTTCGTGATTTTTCGATATACGTATAATTATTTATGATTTTCTGAAATTGAACTCTGATAACTGAAATTCAGAAATTTTAGTTATCAGTCAACTGACATTGGTGGCAGTCGACTGATGGAGGTGCCAATGATCGATTTCGAATCACTCATTTGAAGCTGATTTCGGGGTAAACAAGGTTATTTAACCCGATTTCAGCTACGGTTATGGTCCCTAATCACTCATAACCCTAGGATATGCTTTGGGTAGCATTATAAAGGGTGAAAATCTATTGGATATGGATTAGGAGAAGTGTTTAGGGTTTGTATCAATTTTAAGGTGTTGGAAAGTTCAATGTTGAATTTCTAACCATAATTTTGATGGTTTAGAGTTCCTATTGGCTTAGGGACTTCCCAAGGACATTGTTGGTGCAATGGTCAAGGGGGAGCAAGCCTTTAGGGGGAGGTATCCATCTTGGGATGATGGATGTGTTTTTTCTCCTTGAAGAGGAGAAGTTAATGGGAGAATATGACATCAATTGGGAAATTGATGGGACTTTTGAGAGACCCAATTTGGAAATTGGGAGAGTAAATGGGATTGTCTCTCTTGAGTGATATTGGACTTATCACTAGGAAGATGGTAGACATCCTAAGTATTTTTGGACCAAGGGGGAGATTGTAAGATCTCATTGGGACATGAGACATTGACCTCCTTGGAGAGGAAACCTTTTTGATGTTAGTCAAAAAGGGGGAGAATGTTTGGGGGAGAACATTTGGAGAGTATTTACCAATTTGGGATAATTGGTATAATTTGTTTGGTTTTTGTCAAACATCAAAAAGGGGGAGATTGTTGGTGCAATCGGCCCAGGTCACGATTGACCAGGACTCGAGTTTGACTCGAGTGATATTTTGATGTTTCGACAAAAACATATGACAATGTAATTGTCATTAGGTAAAGTCCAAGTCTTGAGTACTCTGCATGGAAAGTCCAAGTGGGACACTTGGCACATGAAATGTCCAAGCATGGTCTTGGCATTTGAGAAGTCCAACATGGGTTGGCAAGGGAAAGTCCAAGCTTGAGTCTTGGCATTTGAGAAGTCCAACATGGGTTGGCAAGGGAAAGTCCAAGCTTGAGTCTTGGCATTTGAGAAGTCCAAGCGGGAGTCTTGGCAGCATAAGTCCAATGATTGGCGGCGTAAAGTCCAAGCGGAGTCTTGGCGGCGTAAGTCCAATGTGCCTTGGCGGTGTAGACACCGTTAGCATGACATAGCCGATGGAAGCACCTGAAGGCTAGCGCGATGGATGAACAAGTCATGGATGACTTGGAGGGATCCGAGAGACGTGAGGCTGATGGAGGTGGTGTTGGGTTTCCGGCACCGCGGCGTGTGTGTGTTCGATCATGTTTCGTAAACATGAGCATAGCGGAAGCAATAAAAATAATAAATACTCCTATTTATTACAACACACACAACACACGCATGCTATTACAACAAGTGTAGACATAACCGTAAATTAAAATTGCAATAAAAGGAAATTAAACTACGTTATACCTTCCGTATGACGTGTAGCGGGAACGGCATCAACCGGAACGATCCTCGTAAGAATCGTCTCTATCCGTATCCACGCCGAGCTCCTCGGGATGACTTCGCTAAGCCACGAGCTTCGTCTTCGTACGGGTTACTAGCCTCGTGTTGAAGACGACGTGATCGAGAGATGATCACGATCCGAATCCAAATTCGGATCCAAAACGAGTTCTCAAAACTCGCTTCTCCGGAGAGGTATTCGTCAACCGTTTGACGAATGCTTCGTCCTCCACCTCAGAGGATTACCAGAGATCAAATCCCCGGTATGTTAGCCGCTGTCGGAGCACTAACCGTCGTCAAGCGGCTCCGGCGGAAGGAAGAAGCTGTCCAGAAAAACTGGACAGCTTGGTGGAGGAGATAGGCGCCGGCCAACAAAGGAAGCCAAGTGCTTACCTTGATGCCAAACCTAAGGAGGATCGCCGGAACTCTTCCGGCAGCAGCTCGACGCCGGCGAGGAGGAAGAAGCCGCCTTATGGGGCGCGGATGGAGGTGCTATGGCGGCTAGGGTTTGATTGATTGGATTAGTTAGGGTTTAACAATCCCTTAAGCCCACTTTTATAGAGAACTAATTCTCTTAATGGTTAATGGATCATATCCATAAAGCCCGTTAACCCGCTCCATTAAGATAAGTTAAAATAAACCAAACCATGATGGTTTATTTTAAGTTAAAGCGAACGAACCAACCTTTGGTTCATTCGTTTAATATAAACCAAACCCTTTGGTTTATTCTCATCCATTGGATTAGAACCAAACCATTTTGGTCCATCCATTATGTCTTCATAAGACACGGCCCATCCACGCTTCCATTGCGACTGAAACAATTTCATGCTCGCTTTATGTTTGGTCAAACCAAACATAGTTTCTCTCGATCTGAGAATCCCATTCTCAAGCTCGTTTTAAATCCTTTGGATTACACTCGTTGTGCGTGCGACCAAATAGGTTCTCGGTTTATGTTGGCCGTCTATAATTAACCATTAATTATAGAACGATCATGAGTGGCACCTAGTAGTACATCATGATCCCCAATTAAGCAGAAAAGATCAGCGGTTGATCGAACTATTTACGAAACCCTTGATGGCTCGAATGAATCGTGCCCCATTCCCTTCACTCATCTTATACCCACTTGGTTGGGACATGGTCTATTGTGTCGATCCCCACTAAGTGACTCGTCACACCTAGCCCAGTATCATTTCCTCGTCCTCACAGTTCTAGTTACTCCACATGTATCGAAGAGTACC
The DNA here is from genome assembly GCA_025175895.1 of Wurfbainia villosa. Classification (NCBI taxonomy): domain Eukaryota; kingdom Viridiplantae; phylum Streptophyta; class Magnoliopsida; order Zingiberales; family Zingiberaceae; genus Wurfbainia; species Wurfbainia villosa. The sequence goes on from CM045988.1 coordinate 57,512,332, forward strand.
TTACTCTAAACATGTAATGCTTTGGCCAAAGACTTTAGTAACAATCCGGCGAGAGGCCATGGGTATACATCTCCTGCAAGAGTGGTGAATCCTTTATAGGCTATTCAAACACCTTGATCACCGACTTATACCCAATCATCCGGGTCCACATCTCCTTAGAGATGTTTGCTTAAGATGTCAAAGCATAAGTCTCCATGATCAAGATGACTTGAATACATAAGTCGAAGGAACATCGCACTTAAGCCCGTAAGAACTTCATTGACATATCTATATATCACGAGAACCATATGAAGTCTTACGGTGGTCACTCCGATGAACTAGTTACCATAACTAGCATCCACGATTAACTCGGACATCACTATGTCTCCGGCCCGGTGAGAATCAATTTGCTTGGATACACCAAGGTATACCTCGTGCTAGTCTCGGCGAAATTGATGGTTGATGGTGTCCAAATCCATCAATTCATCGACTAGGGATAATTCCGATACATCACAATTACACATGTAGAGATGCTCACTAGTTGTGATCCAATCACAAATTCTCTCATGCTGTGAATCGTATCGTGGACATTCAGTAAATGAGTTTAAGATCCAATCAAATACATGAAACATGTATACTCAAATAGTGAATCTTCATTTATCATATAAATGGTTCATACATAAGGCGCATTGCCTTAGGACATCTCTCATATATTACTAACAGACTCCACTTGGCCTAATGCCAATCGCTACTGTGATCCAATACCATAAGCAACATGACCTCAAACTTACTTTGAGGTAATGCTTTAGTCAAAGGATCCGCTAAGTTCCTTTCAAAGGGAATTTTCTCGATTTGTATTTCGCTCCTACTTATGATCTCTCCGATAAGATGATAGCGGCGGCTACATGTTTGGATCATTGATGAGACCACATCAAGTTCATAGATGAACTACTTGATCCAAACCGCCTTTCACGCCTAAAGCCGCAATGTATTCTCGCTTAGTGGCGTAATCCGCTTATATGTGTCAAGCTTGGAACCTTTCCAACTTATTGCGCCCATTCTAGGTGAATACATACCTGCATCAAAGACATGGAATCATCCTTGTCTCTGTCTCGAGTCGCATCCGTATACCCACGTATCACCATGTACCCTTCTCCATATATTAGGAACACATCCTTAGTTCTTCTCAAGTACTTAAGGATCGCCTTAATAATACCGCCCAATGATCCATTCCTCGATCGGATGGTATCCGCCGTGACACTCGTGAGCATATACATCGGGCCTCGTACATAACATAGCATACATGATAGATCCTATTGCGGATGCATAGGGAATCTTACTCATGCAAATCCTCTCGTCTTCTGTGCGCGGACACATAGACTTCGAAAGGTGTACCCCTATGCCTGATGGGTAGGAAACCTTTCTTGGATTCCGACATGCTAAACCTCTTTAGCACTCGGTCTATATATGTAGACTGCGAAAGACCAAGCAACCGTTTCGATCTATCTCTATAGATCTTAATCCCAAGGATGTAGGTTGCTTCTCCTGTGTCTTTCATGGAGAATGTCTTGATAACCAAACCTTAATCGATCAGAAGATTGACACATCGCTTCCTATAAGTAATATGTCATCGACATACAATACTAGGAACACGATCGCACTCCCACTAACCTTCTTGTACACACAAGGTTTGTCCGATTTTGTGAGAAATCAAACTTTTGATTGTCTCATCAAAACGGATATTCCTCCTGGATGCTTGCTTCAATCCATAAATGGACCGCCGCAATTTGCATACCTTGGTTTTATCAACCGATGTGAAACCTCAGTGTATCATATACACGCCCTCGAGGTGTTTCCATTAAGGAAAGCGCTTACATCCATCTGCCATATCTCATAATCATAATGAGCCACTATGGCCAGGAGCATCCGAATGGATTTAAGCATAGCTACAGGCGAATAGGTTTCGTCATAATCAACACCTTGTTTTAGACGATATCCTTTCGCCACCAATCTAGCCTTATAGGTAATCACATTACCATCCATGTCGGTTTTCTTCTTGAAAACCCACTTGCACCCTATAGGCTTTATCCCATCAGGTGGGTCAACCTAGTTCCAAACTTGGTTTTCATACATGGAATCCATTTCCGACTTCATGGCACCAAGCCACTTATCCCTTTCTGAACTTGTCAGCACTTCTTCATAACTGGTAGGCTCTCATCATCAATGAGTAACACGTCGTTCGATTCACTTACGAGAAATCCATATCTCTCAGGAATATTGCGTGTTCTACCAGATCTACGAAGATGTGGTGTTACAATAGGTCCAGCCGATTGCTCATCACTATGAGTTGTCGGCTGTTGTGCTTCACCAAGTATCTCATCAATGTCTATTTGAGTCTCTCGAGCCTCCTCAAGCTCGACGACACTCCCACTGTTTTCTTGCAAGAAAAACTCTTTCTCTAGAAACACAGCATGCCTTGAAACAAACACCTTTTGTTCCACAGGATGATAGAATTGGTAACCCCTTCTTAGGGTATCCAATAAATAGACATTTATCAGACTTAGCATCCAATTTGTCTGATACAGTCCGCTTCACATAAGCAGGACAACCCCATATCTTCAAGTAAGATACATGAGGTTTCTTACTATTCCATATCTCATATGGAGTAGTTGAGACTACCTTGGTAGGCATTCTGTTTAACAAGTAAACAGCTGTCTGAAGTGCATAGCCCCAAAAGGACTTGGGAAGAGTCGCATGATTCATCATTGACCTGACCATGTCCAACAAGGTCCTAAGTACGCCTCGATACACCATTATGCCGTGGTGTATATGGCGGAGTCCATTGAGACAATATACCATTGTCTCTTAGATAATCAAGAAACTCTTGACTTAAGTATTCACCACCTCGATCCGATCAAGTATTTTAATACTTTGTCATGTTGTTTCTACTTCATTTCAATTCTTGAACCTTTCAAAGGCTTCGCACTTGTGTTTCATCAAGAACACATACCCAAACCGTGAGTGATCATCGGTGAAGGTAATGAAGTAGCTATAGCCTCCTAAAGCTTGAGTTGACATAGGTCCACATACATCAAGCATGTATTAGACCTAGTAACTCTCCCACTCGCTCACCTTTCCAAAGAAAAGGTAACTTAGTCATCTTGCCTTTAAGCATGATTCGCATGTATCGTATGAATCCAATTCAAACGATTCCGCACTCCACATCGTGTAATTCGACACGCGCTTCTTGCTTACATGGCCAAGACGACAATGCCACATGTAGGAGTCTATTTGATTATCCTTTCGAGCACGCTTGTTGCTCGCTCGATATTGAAAATGTCACCGATACGCCCAACGATAAATACCATTGCTTAAAGTTCCACTCCCATAAAGAACTCCATTCAGC